>JAUZST010031107.1:0-29155 GCA_034779995.1 Parotocinclus haroldoi | reverse complement strand
GACAGACACACAGACAGACACACAGACAGACACACAGACAGACACACAGACAGACACACAGACAGATTTTAAGAGATACGAGCTGGTCAGAAATATCCTGCTTAAGTTCTAAGCAAGCCCCCGGCAGAGCTTTTCATCGTAAAATATACAACATGCATCAGGAGTGCCCTTTTCTTTACCCTTCTGGTCTTGTCGTAGTTTTAGGATGGTTTTCTCCAGCTGCTGTGCACCTGCTTCCTCTTGCTGGATTTCTGCCAACACAGATAAACATTGGAAGGTCACAACAAACTCAACTAGCAGGTTGAGTGGAAAAAAATATCTTGTTTTTGAAAGCCAACTCCGCTGAGCGTCAGTTTTGAAGCGAGTGTTTAAAATAAACAACATGTCTTAAGCGCATTTGTCAAGCTGAATTCTGAACTTTCCTCATATGACTCAGTGCTTGCGTGAATCCATGATGACACTGGAGATGCCTGTGAGAATGGACTTTCCAGTGTTGTAGTCTTTATTCCCACCCTGCTTCCTGTTTTCTATTGTGTAGGTTTGGGTAGGTCTGTACTGATCAGTATTTAAAGAAAGGAAGAATTAATGCATATGGGACCGATAAAGCAGTAATATCTATAAGAGGTCAAAACGAAGGCTGAGGCACCTGTAGTGTTCAAAATGATCTTTAACGTTCTACATGCCACGTGGCTTTGCTCATTTCTGCATGACTTCAAATTCAGTGAAACCTGTCAGTTTTAATTTGACAACACGCCTGGAACACAGCAGAGCATCTTCGCTATACGTGTATATCGTACAATAAAGGTTTAATAAACATGTAATATGTTATATAGCACGTCCCGTCTTTAACATAGGGCATGTTCGTTTAATCGGACCAGCCGGTTATTAGGACCAAAACGATCTTGTCCCGATGTGGTCCCATTAACCGGATTCGACTGTACTTGTTCTCTTGTTTTTTTACTCTAGCCTGTCGTTTTGACTTCTGGTTTTGGATTTTGCCCTTTGATCTGTTTGTCTGTGTTTGTGATTTATATCTTGGTTTTTGAACTCTCTGCTTCGCTCGACTCTCACTGCATTCCAGTCATTTAAAAAATATTTAGACATATTTAAATCTGTGTTGGAACATATAAATCAAGACGAATGACAGATGATTAATATGACAACAGTAGTGACAAACATTGTTTTACACAGAATCCTCCCTTTTATATTGGACTACTGATGTTTTCTAATTATTAATAAGAATTCACAGTAGATATACATCTTCAGTTGTTTGGAGTACTTTAATGAAATATTTGTCAATAGAATACAACAAAAATGCCCATTTTTCCTATTGCAATTATCTCTCCCATTTTTTTGGAACTATCCACCAGAATGTGGCAACTGGCCATTGACCAAACTCTAAACTGTCTGAGTTGTATCTTATAACAATATATCAGTTGCAAGTTACTCTGATATGGGTGTAGATAAAACATTTTAAATATAAATACATATTTCTTTGTGGTACTCCTGGATTTGACTGGTCTTTCACCAGTATGAGTTATACCTGACTCTGCCACCATTGAAATGTCCATTCCTTGTTCATCTGCCATGAAGCCCAGCACAGAGAAAATGGCAAAACCAGCCACAAAACTGGTAAAACTGTTTAGCAGGCATAAGAATATACAGTCTCTGCAAAATATTAAAAACAGAAAAAAGAAATTGATTGTCTGCCATGTAAAAACACCTATAGTTCTATGCCGAACTGATACATACAGTATCCAGCCTTGATTCAATTTTATTACCTGTAACAATTGTTGTGGTATTCATTGTAGCTTCCTAAAGCAGTGAGAGTCCCCGTGCAAACTCCATATGAGTAAAATATCTGACTGCCTGCATCCAACCACACCTAAAAGAAACTATTTAATTTATATCTATTCATTGGTTCAAAATGCAAAGCAGTTTCCTGAAAAATCCATTATTTTCAACAATATTCAGGTGCACCATGAAAAGTACCAAAAATTATTCAATGCTAAATGTTAGACATAGACTATATATTTGAAATAGTGCTCAAAACCTCTGTCCAGAATAAAATTTGTACTGGACAAGGTGTTGGGCATTACCAGTTGGAGGGCCCAATTTTTCCACAAATCTATATGTTCATATTTACACTAATGTTTTCAGTACCTGTGGGTCAGTGAGGCGGGAGGGATCTGGGTAAAGGTAGAATGAGATACCACGTATAGCTCCAGGCAGTGTGAGTCCACGCACCAGCAACACCAACAACATCAAATAGGGAAAGGTAGCAGTGAAGTATACAACCTGTAGTAAGACGGTACATATAAGTAAGACAGCTTTTTTTTCTCAGATTGGTTTCCAACTGTTCCTTTAGACCTGAGTGTAACCACAGTCAAATCAGAAGGAAGTAGCTCTGAAAATTTGTCATGTTTCGATAAGAAAACGTTTCTTGCATTCTAACACCAGACTTTGTTCACCTCAGGCTCAGTATGTTGATCCTATTGTTTGATCCTATTCAATTATGGATCTTACATTCCATTATAACCAAACATTTGTGGACAACTATACATTTCTGTATAGAGCAATATGTGTGTTTAGGGTGACCACATTTCCTGCTTTTTCAATGCTATTCACATGCCCCCAAATTGAGATGTTGTCCCACATTGTTATTGACAGTCAAACTCCAGTTTTGAAATGCGTTTTATAATCTGCCAATTTTCAAATGGCTGTGGGGAGAAAGCAGTGAGGGCTGTCATCAGGGGGCTGTTTGATCATGTCAATCAAACGGGAACGCGGACACGGGTTAAGGCCTGCACACCAACAAAAATAGTGTAAATCAGGTCAGAACAGCACCGGCATGCAGCACGAGATGTGGAGGAACCCATGACCCGTACAGCTAAAAAAAAGGAATGCAGCTACAACAAAGACTAGGAAACTATCTATCCTGGGTGAAACCAGTGCATGGCGAATCTGGTAAAGTTTTGTGTGAAGTTTGTTTGAGTAATTTGTCAGTTTCACACTGAGGTGAGTACGATGTGAAACGACACAGCCTTGCAAAAATAAGGTTCTCATACACTAGCTCATCACTGCTCGTGCACAGAATACATACAGGATTGGTTGCATTTAAAAGTAAGGCTGATCAACGGATCATTTTCTGGCACTGCAGGAGTGTCCTTGCTGGCCCTGATATCCCATTAAGTGCTCACTTATCCCCTGTACCCTAGTTTCTGTAAGGTATAAGAAAGACTGGGAAACTATCTACCCTGGGTGAAACCAATGCAAGGTGAATCTGGTGAAGTTTGTGTGAAGTGTGATGTTTCTGTAAGATAGCAACCAGACCCCCTTTAACACTGACTGGTATAAATTGAGGTTTAAAAAAAAATTAAATACACACCTTGCCTGTAGACTTCACTCCCTTCCAGACACAGAAGTAGCAGATAGTCCAGGCGAGGAGAAGACACAGAGCTAGGTCCCACCTTATATTACCAATCTCCTCAATACTATTAGACACACCCAGGATCCTTCTCCTGTAAACACAACAAATTTTTAAGCTCTCATGATCCAAACTTTTTCTTATCACTTATATAAACACTGGTACTAAATTGAATCAGATAGCCAAGCCATACTGATTAATGGAACTGTAATTCTGCACTACTAATGTGCCATTCTAAAATACTCACTCCCAAAATTCCACAACTGGGGATGTAATTCTTTCTGGAATATCTGCAGTAATGTTGCTGGTATGAAATTCTACACAGTACTCTGTAACAAAAAAGAGACACCCATTATATAGGCACACATTTTAACAACTGGTCTTATGCATTCTTTACACATACGTTTATTCAGGTTAACAAAAACAAATATTGAAAGGAATCCCAATGTATCAAGATGGCCACTGTGGCAACTTTACAGTGCAGCCAGTTTTACCTGTGTTCCAACTATTCTTGCAGTTAGACCATGGGAGTTCTGACCTGAATGAAAAGAATAGGTAAAGAATTGCCCAGGCCAGAATAATGATGTAGTATATTCCAGTATATAGGATCAACATCTGGCTACCATATCCAAGTCCTGAGGAAAAAAATAACAGGATAGCTAGAGCATAGACTTTCTGAATTACATTGTGACATAGGCGCCCATGTGACTTTTTGTGCCACTCTTAGGTTTTTGTCTGTAAAATACGTGTACCTTGCAGAGTATTTACCTTGGAAAAGGGGAGAAATCTTTGTCCAACATGTAATCCCACCCTGGCTAGTGTACTGTCCTAATGATGTCTCCAAGAAGAAGACAGGTATGCCACAAGTAAACAAGAAGAGTATGTATGGCACAAAGAAGGCTCCTAAAATAAACAAAAAATAGCTCTGAAAACACAATACCTCAGAATAACTTATTTAGTCATCTCATGTTTAAGTTGACATTTGAATTATTGGTTAACAAATTCCACTTTAGCCTTATAACATTTACAAAAAGTGGTAGCTTTTCTGTTTGAGCTAATCAGATTAAAGGTTTCAAAGGTATTTTTTTTCAACCCAGTGCTGCTGTAGACCACCATGGGATAAAGTCACTGTAAACAGTTTATCATATGAACTTTGTAATACTTAAGGGAGGAAAAACACTTCTTACACAAGAAAAGTTTGGGGGAAGGGACATTGTGTCTTTCCTTGGTGAGTGTCAATCAAACAAGGAGATGAGCTACCACAAAATATGTTCTCCTTATAGCAATATTTCGTCTTGACATATCCTATAATTATTGTGAGCAGTATATAATGTCATTGCATAAATAAATGTGTTTAGGACCAATCTGAAATCAGAATATATGTGCTAGTGTAAAATCTTTTACACTACAGAGAAATAATAACAGTAAAGTTCTGTTGTTTGTAGAATTTTATGCAAACAAACAACCAGGAAAGGCATTGGACCAATTATTTTAATTTACCCAGCTAGGTGGTAAGGAATCAACACTAATTAGTTTAAGCAATTTGTTTTGTTCAAATAAACAGGATTGGTATTGTTTTTATTTTGGCTAAACTGTATTGTAACATATAATAATACTATTATACAATACAATTATAATACAATTGTACATGATAATACTTTTGCATAACTTAGCTAAAAGCCATTTTAGGTACACACTGCATGATTTTATGTATGATTAACCTAAATGTTACTGTCAATTAATCAAAGCTATTAAGTTACTAAACCAGCTTACTGTCTAAGAAAATCTGCATAGTGGTGTACCCCTTTCTGGTAACTAATAAACATAGTCTAGTACAAAATACATGCAACTGTGGTATTCTATATTGAAAGGTAATGCAAACAATATGAAAACCATTTTGCAACTAGAGTCTTATTATCCACTCATTATTTATGTACATGTACACCAAACTGCAATGCCAGGGAATGTTAAAATCTGTCTCATAATTAAAAAATGTTCCTGACTCACCACCTCCATTTTTGTAACATAGATAAGGGAATCTCCATACATTTCCTAGACCAATAATGTGTCCTGCAACAGCCAGGACAAACTCCATCTTAGATGCCCACTTTTCTCTCTGCTGGGGTTGGTCCTGAGGTTCTGTCTTGCAATCAGACATATTCATCAGTTTCATTCTCCCTGCAGACTCATTATCCATATTGCTGCTGAGTAAAAATAAACAAACATTTTTACACTTACTGGTTAGGAACATGTGCTGACATATCAGCTGCACATTCCTACATCCCAAAGCAATAAGCCACTACTCACTACAATGTACTTGCATCCAGTTTGAGATGACACATGCATTATCATGCCAGAATTAACCATTAGAAGAAGATTTTTTTTTTGCATAATGGGATGTACATGGTCAGAAACAATAATATCCCAAGTTAGTATTAGCAAATTCTAATATATACCATGCAAATGTTTCACACTCTACAGATAACCAACATCAGCTGCGGACATAAGACATGTTGGGTTAATCTAATCATGCCATGTTTAAGAACATATATGTTCCCTAAATGTGCTCAGAGGCATAAGTGGACTATGAGGAAGAGCTTATCAAAAAGATAAACGTATACAAGGTTTTTTTTCATACTCGCACATGACCCCTTTAAGCAATGCAAAATGAATGATTAAAAACATATGAACCTTGGCTCAATGCTGGTTATTTTTAAAAAATAGACTACAGTAAAATATGACTCATATACAGTGTACACTGTATATGACTCTGTACCACTGCTCTGCTTGCCATATTGTCAAGCCCGAGAATGGCTTGAAACATTGTATAACCAAAGGAAAAGAGCAAAGACAGGGACTCATCTTTTCAAATCTTTAAGGCAGTGACATAAAAATCCTGTCACATTATCAGGAGCAGAATAGGAGTGGAATTGTGGAATGTTGTTACATTTTTAAATATATAGGGTGTCTTTATACTGGAGATATAAAATGAAGTTTTGTAAATGAAATGAATGAACATTTATTTTACAACATCTTTTAAATAAGGTTTAAAAATTTGCCATTCACCCATATTTCTATGTAGTCAATGTATAGCTGTAACGCTACCAAAGGATCAGAGGCAAATGTAGGAGTGCAGGCTAAAAGCAGCATCATTAAAAATTAAATTAGGAAATTAATAACCAAAAATTCCAGATGAGAGCTGGGTCCAGGTCAGAAGCTTCACAGAGTAAGGAATGTGCTGCGATAAGGGTTCGTTGACAAGATGTGGAATTTTATCTTACAAAGAACATGGGCTGGTAACAATGCAAAGTGTGAATGAAAAATAAATATATATGAAAGGTTTAGTGCACTGGTAAAAAAAGAGACTACTCAGTGTGGGAGTTAGAGGGCATACAGGAAAGTGAGAAGCAGTCAACGAGTGTTTATTCTTAATTATTGAATCTCTTACATTTATGAATTATGAATTAACGTTGTCACAGATGACTGTCCTAAAATTCCTATGGAGAAATCACACGAGACCAAAAGCAGAAATAAATACATAAAGTAGGACCTTTAACCCTTGACTGGTTGACTGAAGGATAAAATGCTAATGTAAATTCAAATTCTGTTTACTGTTTAAAATGTCTGGTCTGCCAAAAGTGTGTTCCCAACTGACCGTTTAATGACTCTCATTTGTTTTGTCAAAAAGTTTAAGATCAGCCTTTGAAGTTTCAAACTTAATAGTGCAATTACGCTAATATTATTATTGTAAGATCTGAACAGGATTATGTATAGTATATTACAACAATGCATTCTTCACAGCTGATTGCTTGTTACGACTAGAAGGGGAATGATTTATCTTACTTATCTTACTTATAGCAAAATATGTTGTAAACTTGCAAAGTTGGCATTTACGTGTGACTACATGTTTCATGTAGTGTAGGGGCATCTGTAGAGAACTGATTACGAATAAGAATAAGAATAGTATAAGAATGTGTTGTACACCATAACAGCTTCCATGACTGACACTAAACTTGAGAATGTCACAAAAAATAGGCAGAAGAATTATGTCACTCTTTCCAGGCTAGTGGGTCTATTAACATTTTGTTAGAAAATTGTTTATGTTGACACATTGTTAGTCTTTAAATAGTGTATATAGAGTAGTGATCAACAGTGATAGACTTTCAAGACTTTAAAGAAACCATAATTTTGATACAAAGGAATCAAAACATGGTTTGAGCCTATTTGGCCAAGTTAAAATGTTTGAACATTTAAAAAAAAAAATTTGAAAAAAATTTTGAATTTCATAATTGTGTCATTTATAATTGAAATATGAAAAATACATGCTTTCATCGTTTCAGTTTGTTTTCTCATAGTGCCTTGGTTATTTGGGCTACATCAAATCATAGCTAACAAGAAACACTACTGGGCACTCAGAATGAAATTATGATTTTCTAAATCTATTTATTGAAACTTTTAAAAATGTGTGTATGTGGTTGGAATTATTTACATGCTTAATGGTCAGATCTGCATAATTCTGCATAATCTGTCTTTGATTTTGACAGGTGTGTGTGTGAGTCTTTGTAAGTAGTAATACTATTGTGATTTGATGGTCAGATGTTGTCCCTTTCTTTCAAACCCACACAAATTGTAAACCAATTATTCCACTTTAGCTAATAGCACACAATTACTTAACTTAAATAGCATACTTTCATTAAAACACTTTAACAGTTTGAATTGCATGTACATAAGTGTAAGTCTTTCACACTACTACAAATAAACTTTTGTTTAATGTGTTCATTTTATTTTAACTTTATGTATAACTAAACTGGACATATGGTTTAATGCGAAAAGAAAACTTTGTCTGCAGCTAACTTCTTGTTCTGTATTTCAATTAAACAAATTAAATCCTTACCTCATATTGTAGTGTTTTCCCTGTATGACCGACAGTCTCTGACTTCGCCTGTGTCCATTAGAAGCAACAGCGCAGAATGAATCACTGACAAAACAGGAACTACAGGGACTGAGGAGGAGTCTTTCACATCAATCTGAAACTAGCCCCGCTTTTTGTATTACCATGTTATTGGCATGGATCTTGAAAACACCTGCTAATGTAAATCAGCAGATTGAGGTAAAGGTTTTATACAAACCTTCAGACTGTGGAAACACACTTAACAAGTCTACAATCTTGCAACTCAGATAACAGATGGCCTGAGTTCAGCAGAGTTTCAAAATTTTTCTGCACAAAGGCACTTTCGAAACATGGACTTAACTGGTGAGTTAAATCAGGTGGTGCAAAACACAGCAACCTGTGTTTTGCACCCCTGTGTACACTCTTTCTCTCTGTACTTGTTTGAAATGTTCTTCAAATATATGCAAGAGGTGCCTTATCAGTACTCAACGCAATAATAATCTACTATGTGTGTCTCTCTGTCTGTTTTTCTTTGGCCATCCTACCCTCTCTGTATTTGTTTCACCAGTACAGACTGACCTGTTTTCACATTCCACCTCGAAACCTAGCTTACCTATTTAATTACTATAAACCCGATACCCTGTACACTACCCAGGCCTTGAATAAACCTGAAAAACCTGAATCTGTACTTCTTACAAAAATGTTGAATTACATTTTACAGTAAGAAGTATTTATTTATCCTAGTGCTGGGAAATACAACGCCAAATTAGAACGTGGATGGGAAAATGCTAATTTATAAAAATGCATCGTTCCCTACATTTCCCATGATATTTAATATTTTACATGGTCAACTTCATTTTATATGTTAATCAACATCCTTTTCTGTACTTCAGACCTGCAACACATTAAGCAATATTGGAACTGTGGCAATTTAGACCTAGTAATGAATTTTTAAAAATAAATAATAAAAAACAATAAATAATGATCTGATTTCAAACAGCTGATGTCAACAGGTGATTGTAATCATGATTTGGTACAATATCAGTATTTCCTAAAGGCTGAGCCTTTGAGGAGCAAATATGGGCAGATGATCTCCAGTTTGTCAAGAAATGTGTTATGAAATGTTTAAAAACATTGTACCTAAAATAATTTTTAGAAGGAGTTTGCATATTTCTCCCTCTACAGTGCATAATATCATTGCAGAATTCAAGGAATCTGGAAGATTTTCAGTGTTTATAGGACAAGGGTCCAAGTTTAAACTGATCTGTAATGTCCGATCCCCCTCCTAGCTATTGTTGAACAGCAGTTCTCTCTGCACTGCATCATGAACCGCTATTCAACAATAGCTTATATAGTCACATGGGCAAGGGATTACATTGGCAAATTTTTATCAAGCACCACAATATATAGTTACATTCACAAATGCCACTTAAAGCTTTACTGTTCAAAAAATAAGCCTCATGTTAAGCATGTCCAAACTTCACTGGGCTCAAAGGCATCTGGGATGAACCATAAGACAGTGGAGTATTGTGTATTTGAGTATTAAGTATATGAGTATTGTGATCAGTATTCTAGGTCTTTGTTGGAAAAATGGACACTGTGTGCTCTGGACCAAAAATGAAAAGGACCATCCAGACTGTTATCAGGACAAAAAACACTCCAAAAGCCAGGGTCTATCATGGCAAAGGTAATTTTCAGTTCTGTGATGGCATTAAGGCAGAAAAGTACACAAGCGGCATTTTATAGATACCAGAGATGTCCATGCATTTATCAACAAGACATAAATCATCATTTTCTCACACGTTTGTTGACCAGTGGAGATCCTGTGCCCACCTTTGCTCCTTAAAGACTCGGCCTTTTGTGGACATGGCTTTGTACCAAAACATTTATAATCACTTGTACTGTAGACATCACCTGAAAAAAATATTTAAAAGCACCTTCAAAATCACATCATAACATCATACCTCATTACTAGCCATAAATTGCCACCATCCCACTTTTTTGGAAAGTAGGTATAAGTATATAAGTAGTTGGTAGTGCAGGTCTGAAATGCAGGAATGAATGTTTATTAACAAATAAATGTAAGTTAGACAAACATTAAAGATCCTAAATTCATACTCTCTGCAATGATATAAAAGTTAAAGTACATTTAAAGGGCACTGCATTTTTTATATTTGCATTTTATATTTTATATTTGCGGTTGTGTGTGTAAAAAAAAAAAGTAAAGAATAAAGCAAACATATAGAAAAATCAGATTGCTGCAGTAATGTAGATATGTAAATACTTACAGGTGAGATCTGATTAGACAGTGGGTCTTTCCACAAGAGGGCAAAAGGCACTTCCCTCCACTGTCCAATAAAACGGCTCTATGAGGTTGCTTTTGGGTAGTGAGAAAGCTTGACTACTAGAAATGTCTTAACAGAGAACATTTTGCCAAGTTCACAGACTTTGAAAGGAGCCACATCACTGAACTAAGAGAAGCACGATGGAAGTTGATATATTGCCCATCCAATTCATCAACCCGTTGGGAGCAGTGGTTTACTGAAGGCACACACACACATTGCAAAAAACAGGATCTGGGTAGCCCCGACTGACCACCAGTATACATGATTGTTTGGTTTGCCGATAAGCACAAGTAGTTCCATGCTTTAAGGCAATGTAGATTTATTGGTAGATCACCAAAAGAGTGTGCCTTCTGTAGTTAAGCAACTGTGTTCATTCAGTGATGACCTTTGCTGTAATTCTTTATTATAGGTTGATCATTTTAGGTTTGGTACAGATAATATTGCAGTTCTGTGTTAATCACATGTAGGTCTCAGTGTCACATATAGTCTTTTTGGTATACTTAGGTTAATAAAATAAATCTCCCTTTGGAAATCGTGCATGTTCTAACAGACACAAACAGTTTCATTCATATGTTAATGCATTTGTTGTCTTATCCACTTAATACTGGCCAGGGTAGCAGGAAAGTCTGTAGCACAAAAGAGCAAGGCAGGAGCAACCCTATACATAGCACCAATCCATGGTAGTGCACATAAACTCACACATTCACACACCAAGGGCACTATGGAAACACCAATTAACCACGCACATTTTTGGAATGTCGGAGGAAACCGGAGCACCTGGAGAAAAAAGTTGACATCAACACGCAAAGAGACACTTTCACTCTAATGAATATAAAGCTCTATGATAAAGTTCAGCTCAATGAACGGTGTTGTCTTTCTGTAACACTAAAGATTATGATTAACTATATTTGTATATGATTTATTAACAACACCCTTTTCCATTCACCCTGAGCCCTTTTTAACCACACCCAATGACTAGCTACATCTAACAGTTCTTTTACAGATGTCATTAGCACATGGCCTTTAAATCCAAATTCAATTAGCATAGATGTGGTGAACTTTGCTACAAACCCCCTAACACCTATCTCTATTGGTCTAACATGTGCCTGCCGCTCACACTCTCTCACTTCAGCTACTAACTCGGAATACTTGAATTTCTTTCTGTCATATGCTTCCTCAACTTCATCCTTAAATTGAACTGTCATCTCTATAAATTAAACTAGCCTCCTGCCCTCTGAGCACACCATACCATGCAGTGTGGGATCTGCAATCTGGTATTTACATCCACGATTAGCTTCCAGTCTTGTGCCTCTGGTGTCCACCCTCTGTGTTCTTTCTTATACATATAGGCTAGGTAGCTGAGTAGACATTTTTATTTCAACACTGTAATTCATACAGCAAAAGCAAGCTGGAGCTTTTATATCAACCTTTTATGCTTTCACAGTATACAGTTTCACAGAACTGAAATATGAAAAGTGAAATATTTTACCTCGGTCATATCGCCACAGGAACGGCATGGTGGCTCAGCTCGGCAACCACTGTTGGCTTACAGAAAGTAGGTCCTGGGTTTTATTCCCAGGGTGGAGAAACCTGAAGTTTTTCTGTGAGGAGCCTGCATATCATCTCTGTGGCCGTCTGTCCGGTTTACTCTGGGTACTTCCACTTCCACAGACCAAAGACATGTTTGTTAATTGATGTTTCTAAAGTGTTGTTACTGTGCTAGTGTGTATATGAGTGTGTGAGTGTATAAGCCCTATGATTTAGGGCAATCCCTCGCTCAGTCTGCTGCTGAGCTATTCTCTCATGCATACATTTCCAGTAGAATAAACTATAGTAACTCTTCATTATCTGGCATCAACTCCTTAAGCTTCAAATAAGCTTCAAATTGTACAAAACTGTGGCTGGCCCCTAGCTAGCCACAAGGTCACTCAGGTTTTGAGATCATAGTCTAAATATTTGTCAATGGACTCAAACACACAAGTCCAAGCTCAGCACATACAAGCCAGAGAACAAACAAAGTGCAATATTTGTATTGAAAGTAAAATATGCTTAGTGAATAATGTAAAAATAATACAATGTCTATGTAATGTTTGTTATTTAATATAACAAAATTGTGTTTTCCTATTCATATTTAATAGTTATTCATTATGCAATGCACAAGAGCCTGAAAATTCTGCCTACACCTTCCAATGATAACAATACTGACAAACAGCTCTTCCCATTCCCCTTCCAGTAACCCTGACCTCACTTTTTTTTTTAAATGCCAGCTATTGCCCTGGGTACAATACCTTATCATGTTAGCTAAAACTTCTGTACAACAGAAAGCTAACAAGAAAGAAGGTTTGCGCCGTGCGCATCCCTGCCACGTCGCAGTCGTCACGTTCTTTTCCTTTCCTTTTTGTTTATGTTCCATTCCTGCCTCACGTGGCATTTTGTTTTGGTTTTCACTGCGGTGATCTATTGGCTTCTGCTTCGCGCCCCCATCACGCCCCCCTCATTCGGCGCACCAGTTCCTCATTTTGGTTTGCAGGTGCTGCTTATATTAGCTCATTGTTCATTTTGGCCTCGTTTTGTGCCTCATTGTTTGTTTTGTGCGTTTCATTTTATGATTTGTTTCTCGGCTTCATGCTGTTTCAAACTTCGGCTTAATATGCCGTTCCAAACCTTGGCTTTTTATGCTGTCCTGTACTTCGACTGCTAACGACTTTTAGTCCCTTGCTTTATATTTATTGGTCTCTTTTTGGTTTCTTTTAGTTCTTTTATTTTTTTTTTCAGGTTTTTTAGTTCTCTTCTCTCTCGGCTTTCAAGCCGCCTCTGGATTCTCGGCTCCCAAGTAGAGGATAACATTTTTTCAGGAATGACCCGGGATTGGGATGGGACAAGATTATTTTCTGTGGGAGTGGGATGGGACAGGAATGAAAGTCCACTCCCATGTCACCCTCTACTCCCAAGCCGCCTCTAGACTCTCAGCTCCCATGCCACCTCTGGACTCGGCTCTCAAGCTGCCACTGGGCTCTCAGCTCCCAAGATACCTCTGGAATCTCAGCTCCCAAGCCACCTCTGCAATCTCGGCTCCCAAGCCACCTCTGCAATCTCGGCTCCCAAGCCACCTCTGCAATCTCAGCTCCCAAGCTAACTCTGAAATCGGCTCTCAAGCCGCCACTGGACTCTCAGCTTCCAAACTGCGTCCTCATGGCAGGGTCTCCCTCCACTGTGGGTTATCTCCTTCTCAACCATGGAGATCCTTGAACTGTTACAATCGGGCATCCTGGAGATCTCGCAAGACCATTGCTAAATCCCCAACATCCCTATCGAGTTTTACAAATCAGGTCCCAGAATACAGTATCCACAGACATACAATGAATAAGGGGAAACGAAAGAACATTTATTAAATAATATAAATCGGGCATTTCAAATGATATGTGAAAAAGTCCCATACGCGAGTCTGTTACGGGCTACCGAGCCGAGAGTCCAGAGTCCCGTGGCGGGGGCCATAGGACCCACGGACAGCCAAAGGTCTAGCGGTCTGCGAACAGCCTGGATGCTGGAGATCCGCCGCTGAAGAGCTGAGAGTCCACAGGGCGATAGGGTTCCATGGGTCTGTGGACGGGCTGGGGCGTTGAGGGTCCACGAGGCAGCGAAGGGGCTGCGGTACATCCATGACAGCTCCGTGCAAAAGGGTCCACATGATGGCTTCCATGCCGAGGTCCGAAAAACAGCGCCTAGGGAGCCAGGGTACCGCACACAAGCCCAGATAACCAAAGAAACCGAAAACGAAAAACAGCCTGAACAAAAAGAAAGTAAATGGGGAGGAATATTAAGGACGGCTTTTGAGAGGCGGGGATCCAGGGGATCGGCCTTTGGTGGCCGAGGATCCAGGGGCTGCCCTTTACGGGAGAGGATCAAGACACGGCCACATTCGACCGTGGATCCGGGGGTCGGCGCCACTAATGATCCTACAGCGGCATCTAGCGGCCAGGATCAGGAGGCGAACACGAACGTGATAGACCGGCTCATATATCCAAACTAATCAACTGAAATGAAAAACAAAACTAACTGACCAATATATCGCCGCGGTAAATTAAAACAAACGCCATGAATGACGTGGGAAGAAAGCGAAAACAGAACACTAAGGGAACGGGGTAAAATAATATACCGCGGTGAAAAACGGAGAATGGGTTCACAGCGCGAACCCTAACATGGACATTACCTTTTTTTTCGTATGGCGTTGTTTGTGTTTTAACCCTGAACATTTTTCTTCCTTAATAAATTTTCATTTGTTTTCTAGTTGGTTGTCTGTCGGTGGATCATTGCACTTTGGGCTCCGGTTATATCTTTATGGGGGTTCCTGGGGATTTGGCGAGTCTGGGGATTATGTCGCCGGGTCTCCAGGACCCCCCATCATAACATAAGAGTTTGATATTAAATCGAATTAACCTTGTTAGCACTCTTACAATATATTTTAAACCATTGCAATAGCTTCTCTGGTATCAGATATCAACAGGCACAAGGTTATTTAACATTACAACTGTAGGAAACAGTTAATTATGAATTTTAACCAATAAAATTTAAAATAAAGTGAATATTTACTGCTGGATGAATGCTGGAGTGCTGGCGATAAAGTAGAAATGATTTAGCTCTGAAAACATTGGTCTTCATCATTAGACTCATCTTACTCAGTACACATTTAATTGGAAATCCTTCCTAGTTTTGCATTTTTTCCACTGGGTTATTATTCTTCAGTCATTACACTTTTCCCCTGCTTTTGACTGGAGAAGCTAAAACATCCCTGCGTCCTTGTGCAATAACATTTTCGCAGGCACATCAACAAAGTGCTGGGTACTTCATCACATTCAAGTGGAAGAATTAAACCCAAAGGTAGAGATGTAATTGTACCCATGTTGATGTTATTTACCATATCATACAATGTTCATATAGGATCAAAAGATACAGCAAAACAAGCACAACTGGGCTATGTAAATAAACCAATGTGTGTGTGTGTGTGTGTGTGTGTGTGTGTGTGTGTGTGTGTGTGTGCGCTGCAGCACACAAGCAGAAATGTCCAGCCATGTACACATCTGGTGGTGGTATATAAACAAAAGTGAAAATTTGCTGACACAGCTCTCAATGTTTTGTTCCTACTACATATATATATATTAACACAACTAAACTCTGCCTACTAGTGTTGATCTTACTGTATCCTCTTAATTCTGGTGAGAGAAAAAAACATATCTAATAGCGACGTATGAGACTTGATGTTTGGCTAATGCACTTTCTTATAATCATGGCTGACGTGGGGTTTGGGCATTGCACCCCACACTCCTTCTCAAAGGTTTGTTCTGTTCTAATGCTCTTCCAAAACAGTGGCTGATCTTTCTTCTAAACATTTCAATCATCAAGGATCTAAAACTGGCAGACATAGCAACACACGTTCCTTAGAATGCTAAATATTCATCAACAGATAAGCTCTATAAGATAACTGGTATCCAGATTGACAACGCAAGCTTTTATAATAAATACTGTATAATACATGACTTTGCATTAACTTGTGAAAAATGAGTACACTGATTTTTTGGTTATCAAGACCATCATTTGTAAATGTC
This sequence comes from Parotocinclus haroldoi, assembly GCA_034779995.1. Taxonomy (NCBI): domain Eukaryota; kingdom Metazoa; phylum Chordata; class Actinopteri; order Siluriformes; family Loricariidae; genus Parotocinclus; species Parotocinclus haroldoi. The sequence goes on along the minus strand of JAUZST010031107.1, from coordinate 12,889 downwards.
TGGACAAACTGCATGTTATTACAGATATTGTAATATATGTTATTATAATTTTTATAATAAAACTACCATACAGGTCATTTATACAGTTTCAAAGATGTTGTGCAAAACTCAGTATAGATGTGCAGTATACTTTAGAAGATATCAGAAGCACAATTTTAATCACTGTAAATTTGAAAAAATTAGGTGTAACAGTTGACATTGAAAGTCACTCACTTGACGCAAGTAACATAGTTGACTGGACACATTATTAACCATCAGCACTATGGGCAGGAATACAAAATTCAATAGAAACTTTCAATTAATACAAAGAATTAAATGGTGAAAGATTAAAATTATACAAAATACTCACATTTTAAATTTACTAACAAGCAGAACAAACAACAAAAAACACTTGACAGGAACATGTTTCATGTAGTGCATATTAAACATTCCCACAGATCAGAGGTAACTGGAAAGGTTTTGGAACTAAAACCTGCTGCTGACATCTGTTTAAAACTATTGGATTTTTTTAATGTGCTGCTAAGGGAGAAAGTAATAGTGTGCCAGTATGAATAACATGCGTTGTGATATGTGTAGACTGATAATGGTAAATGGATGTAATAATGATAACTTTTAATGGAGACTACTAGGTAACATAGTTGACAGGTAACATAGTTGGCAATTTCCCTATTTTGATCCATAACTTCAGTGAAAAACCTTGCCTGGCTGACCACATGTCATTTCTTGAACCAATTAATGTCTAATTTGAACATATAATTGAATTAAAACCATTTAAAAAGTTGTAACCTATAACAAAGTATGTTACATTGTTGGTCAATGGTCAATTAATATACTCATTGACAATGTTTCATTATAGATAAAATACTGAAAAAAATAAGTAGACACTCATTACAGTGTGTTCAATATGTCTGCCACAGAGGAAAATGACGTCATGTAATACTGGTCACATGGCGTTGGGAGTTGCAGGGGGTAGTTCTGTTAGTAACAGTTGACAGAACTTTTGCGGACATTAATAAATTAAGATATTTATATGATTTAAAAGTGGAACTATATTAAAAAATATATTATTTTTCTTTAGTATTTAAACTTTTGAAAAAATAAAAAATAGATGTTGTTGACCTTCATGAGTTTATTCATTATTTTGAAATCAAGGCAGCCTTAACTGAAAAACGAACACAGCAAAAACTTTTAATTTACCAACATCATCACAAATTTCAAGATAACTGGAGCATAGGGTGCAGATAATGTTTGTGTGATATTACAACATGTTTTCCAATAATAGGTATAACATTTTTGGGGGAAATAGTAAGAATAAATATAATAATTATCAATGGACATAGAATGTACCACAAATTATAGAACGACCAAAATATCTATCTCACATGTGTAGCTATATGAATAAGTTTTGGAGTGTAGTAGTTGAGTTTACTAGTTAACAGATTGCTCTTGGGTTTCATAACATCCCATGATCAGTGCTAAAACCTACAGTGTGTAGACTGTTGTACTATTATACACATATATACTGTACATGTATATAGAAATGAGCTTCAAATATGACAAACAAATGACAATCACGTTATACTCACCTTGGATAGTTACCAAAGTCACCCTCTAGTATGTAACCCAGTCCCTGCAGCTAGAAATTTAGACAGGAAGTAGCAGCTGAATTAGTGTGTGTATTATTAGAGAGGGAATCAGGACGATTTTGAGCTGCTTTGTCTCTAATGCATCATAATGATTTTAGAAGTGGTTCCAGGCCATTGGCTACATAGGGGTAAATTACTTTCTGCCTAAATGTGCAGTGTCACCCTTTGTTTGCAAGAGTAAGGTAACTCCTCATTTGGGGTCCCACGGGGGCACACAACTTATTGTCACAGGGACACTGACACTTGTTGGCTCAACTCTAGAACCGCCAATGAATGCTTTGCATGTTAGCTAGATGTTTTTTGTGGTATTGTGTGATGGGCTGATGTCTGTTTTTAAGGACCTTTAATTTTTGGAAAATAAATAAGCTCCTTCTGAAAGAAGGAAACAAAGTGGTCTGTTGGACTCTTCAGTGCTTATGTAAAAACCTTGAAAGTATTGTATCTTAATTGACTGAATTGTACATTTATAAAACAAAACAAAAAAAAACAACAAGTAATGGAAAACAATACACTTAGTAAATAGTTTTATTAATGTTAGCGCTGTAGCGTTGTAACCTCATGGGTCCAGAGATATACAGTTCAATTCCTGCCCTGGCTATGGCTTGTTGAAAGTTAGGATGTACTCCCTGAATCTCCATTTGCTTCCTCCGAGTAAGCTGGTGTCCTCCAACATTCTAAAGACATACATAAGGTCAGTTCTGGTGTAACCCTCTTGTGCTAACTCATGTAAAGTGACATTACTTGATTACTTACTAAATGTACTTAACATCTACTTTCCAAACCAGATTTCTATGTTACAAATTGATATACACTGTTTAAGATGTAATTAAATACAGATATACATCTACCAAGTAAACACACATTCACACATGTCCATAAAGGGTGTTCAAACCTTGTTAAAGACCAGTGGTGTTACTACAGTTAGTGGATCCATGTTGATCTCCTCTGTTTGAGCTCAAAGGAAGTTTGCCTTCTGGTTTGCAGAGAACATGTATTCTCTAGGGAAAATCAAAGATTGAAAGTAACAATCTACAACCAGTTTAGGTTTGTTTTTATACTGTGAAAAGTTGATGATAAAAAGGCCACAGTAATGCAGTCGTCATTCTTACATTCAGCCTGGCCAGAACATACCTTTCTGATTGGGCCACTGGAGGTGATGACAGCGTAGACCATCCAAAGAGGCACCATTAGGGATGAAGAGAGAGTGAACCAACAACCAATAGCATAGCCCCACCAGGGGTATTCTATTATATTGTTAAATTTCAGTGGAGTGAATTTGACCAACGAGAACACAAATGTACTCTGAGGAAAGGAATGGATTGAATAAATGAATGTATGCAAATCCACAGTTATTAACATTTTTAAATACAGTTTTTCTTATCCTTTCTTTTGGGCAGCATTGTGACTCGGTGGGTAGCACCTTTACTTCACAGCAAGACCGTCCTAGGTGTGGAGTTTGCATGTGTCTGCATGGGTTTGCTGCACGAATTTTAGATTCCTCTCACAGTCCATAGACATGTGTGCTCACTGGAATTTCTGAATTACTCTAGTGTGTGAGTGTGTGTATTTGCTTTGACTCTGACCCGAGATTAGTTGCATAAGAAAGGATATTATTTAATTTATCTTTGTAACATAACTGTTACTAGTGGATCGAATATTTTCTTGTACCTTTTAACTGGGGGGAGGATGGTGCCAGGCTCTATAATATATTTGTCCCTGGGTATGAGTATGCAAATTGTTTATTTGAGCTTTATTATTCATTTTAACTAATTATGACAAATTAGTGGATACTTCAAAATTAAATATCTTATAATTAAATAACCTCTATTTATCCTCAGCAAGGCTCTGACTAATCAATACATGGAGTCCACAAGACCTCTGTAGATGTCCTCTGGTACCAACACTTTAGCAATAAATTCTTTAATTCCTATATGTTGCTAGGTGAGGCTCCATGGGAGCAATTTATGGACAGATTTGCTAATGTGGATGGGCGCATCATCCTACTGAAAGAGGTCAATGCAAAATAGGGAATACATAATTTGGTCTGCAACAGTGTTTAGGTTGTAAGTGCCAAAGTAGAATCCAATGGAACGCCAAGGTCTCCCAGCAGAACATACAGAGTATCAAACTGTCACCTGTCAACTTCACCAGTCCGTGGTTCTAATTTTATGGCTGAGCAGGAGTTTGTTAAAAAGTACAATTACGGATAATATTTCTTAGGGTTAATTTCTTTTAAATGTGATTTTTAACGTCTTACACCATTGCACTATCAGAGTACTTTGTATATTTTTTAATTATTATTAAAAAAATAAACTGACGACAATAAGCAAATGTTAGCCTAACCGAATTGAGTATGTGCTATCGGTATCAGAAATATCATGAGTCAGTATAACTGATTAGGTGACAGCAATGTTAGACTGTGCTTACTTACTGTGCAGACTAATGGAGTGATGTACTTCCAACAGTACTTTATTATGAACAATGGTCGATAGCCTATCATGTCCTCAATGTTATTATACATGCGATTAGCACCTGAGACAAGATAAATGAGAAAGAGAATTCCAAATAAACCACCATTTGATATAGTCACTAACACTCTCACTGCATACAAAACATTTTTGTAGTCTGAATCTTGCAATGTTGTCTGTATAATTACCTTTAACTTTAGAAATACATACTTTTCCCAATTTGTATACAACCTATGATTCATACTTACCATACACCCATCCTATGCACACTGACTGTAAAATGGCAAATAACAGAAGGGTCATCCCACTGCATGAATAGTAATCAAATAACTGGAAAATATACAAGCCACCCTGCAGAATGAAAAAAAAGGTTAAACTCGAAGATATGTTAAAATAGGTAATGCAGAAGTATTGTTTTTACAGTACCTTGGACTTAACATTAACATTTGTGGGAGCTTTATTTTAGATGGATGATATACATTGTCAGTACAATACCATAATACCATACAATAAGCAAAGGGACATTACAAAAAACATTTAAGTAGGAAGTGTGTATAAGTTATCTAAGTAATCTGTCTCTGTAGGGACTGTTGCATTTGACTTAATAGAGGGTAAACCTTTAAAATTCCAGCAGTAAATTAAAATTTTAACATCTTTTAAAAATAAGGCCATCTGGTAGAGGCCTTTAGCAAGATAAATTCTCAATGAATCTAAGTAATTATATTTCATTATCCCAGAAAATGTGCCACAGACCCCTGCCAGGTGCTCCACCTTCATGTTCCAGCATTTACTCAATTAAACTATGTGTATAAATTATGTGTAATACAGTACATCATGTAGTCCTTAGGCAGGCCATTATTCTGCCTCTCATTCCTCTGCTATGTATTTTTTATTTTCATTTTGGCTTTGTATTGTCTACAGGTGGCTCACAGTCAAGCCCTACTGTGTCTGCCTTTATATATATATGGTGGGTTTAGGCACTTGTGGGTTACATATGGCAATGGTAAGTATATTGTGGTCTAAAGTTAGCCCAGAACTATTGGCAACAGCTAAAGGTCATCATGGCGTACAGAATCTGAGCTGCATGTGGCCAGAATGTAACCTATAATATCAAACCTTTGTGCAAGATTTGCATTTTAGGCCAAATGTGAATATTCAGTACTGGCTGTATTCTGACAGGCTAATTCTGTTGAAGTCATCACCATCATTCCATGGCAATATGTGAAAATGGCAAACCAAGAACTGGGCCATCACACTTCTGATATCAAACTTATAATAAACACTTTTACCTCTTTTACCTCTTCTATTTAATGTTGGTTGTGTCTGCTTGTCTTGAACTGTGTGTATCTTGTTGTGTAAATTATCTTGTGTAATACTTGCTGTAAAGCGTCCTTGGGTTTGAGAAAGGTGCTATATGAATTAAACATATTATTATTATTATTATTATTATTTTTATAATAACATATGTATTTTGTGAATAATTTCACAAACTGTACCTGCTTGTATCCAGGAAAGTGGAAAAAGTAGAGAGCATAGCTTTCTATTTGAGATATTCAACATTTACTTATTGGTTGTGTCAGATTACATTGTTTCCGAAATTGTTTTTAAACTGCCCTGTTCTTTTAACTGTTAACTAAAATGTTGTTGCATCATGAATACTGACAACCCTAGTTCCTTATTCACTATGTTGTTTAGAGTGAATTTGTTTTAAGATTTTGTAGAGTTTCTGATTGAAATATCCTAATTTCTTGATCACTTACTGCACATTAAAATGGCCCATTCATTTCTAAAGACTGGCAAGGTAGTAGGCAATAAGTCAAAATATTAAAGGGGACTATAGCAGCCAACATAACTGGAGACAACATCACAGGGTATATATATGTACATTCTCATGTACACACACACACGCACACACACGCACACACGCACACACACACACACACACACACACACACACACACACACACACACACACATATATACATATATATATTGCTGTGATATTAGAAGCCCACATTTATAGATTCAGTATAATCACCTCTGTCACCAAGACCAGGCCAATGAGATAGCTTCCCACACAGATGAGGAGCAGAAACAGTTGGCGCCGATAACCGTGGTGATAGAACGAGGGATACATGTCTGTAATAGCTGTTACGATTACCTCCAAACCCACAAACTAAGAAAATAGAATTTACCAGACAAAAATAATACACTAATAATAATAATCACCAGCCTTAACTACAATTGAAAGTAAAATCATTAGTGTCCATACACTGAAGCAATTTTATGCTGACCTGTGTGTCCAAGCCCAGCAAAATGATCATGATGAAGAAGCAAACTGCCCAAAGTTGTGGAACAGGCAACATTGCTACAGCTCTAGGGTATGCTATAAAGGCCAAACCTGGACCTGTTAAAACAAAATTGATTATGATTATGATTCATTCATTGTTCAGCATTGTCCATTGTCTGGACATTCAGGTTGTGACGAGAGAGAATAAATCTAAAATCACCTGACTCTGCCACTGTTGAGATGTCAGCTCCCTGTTCGTAGGCCATAAAACCCAGCACAGAGAAGATGGCAAATCCAGCTACAAAGCTTGTCAAGCTGTTCAGCAGACATAGATACAAACAATCTCTGCAAAGCAGGGATCACATGACAACATAACCATCTCATTGTCACTAACCAATTACTTTATTAAGTACACCTTTTAGTTTATGCATTCATTGTCACTTTTACATGCCAACTTACCATAAAGATGCATTTTGTTCAATAATTACAGACTGCCATTAGACTATAGTACCTACTTTGTTAATCCTCTTTATTTGGCTCTCTATTGGTCAGGTCCCTCACAGGACCTCCACAGAACAGGTACTATTTGACTGGTTGATCATCAACGCTGCAGTAACACTGAGGTGGTGGTTGTGTGTGTTTGTGTTTTGCTGAATCAGAGACAGAAGTGCTGCTAGAGTTTTATACACATCAGTGTCACTGCAGCAAAAAATAGTGCACTTACTAAAACTGTCTAGCCACCAGCAGCCTGTTGGCAGCATCATGGTAGCACTGAGGAAGGATTAGAGGATGACTAATACAAACTGTTCAGCTACAGATGAGATACTCTCTCTGATCTTCCATCTATAAGAGTAGACATAGCCAACAGTGTCCATAGTAAATGAATGCAGGTTCTGAAAATACTACCACACTGATGTATCTGATTTAATTATACCAGCACAACACACATTTACACACCACAACTAAATCAGTGTCACTTCTGATTGATCAACCACACAAACAGGACCTGATCTGTGCAGGTCCTGACCATTAGATGGCTGAGTAAAGGGGACTAACAAAGTATGTAGAGAAACAGATGGACTAAAGACTGTAAATGTACAACTACAAAATACATCTGTATGGAAAGTGGAGCTAATGGACAATGAGTGGAAGAACTGCAGATGTGTGTTGCATCGGTGCCGTCGGTTCCGGCCTCGCACAGGTCTGACACCCAGTCAGTTCCGGTGGGGTGTAGGTCCGAGGCAGGGTGGGCTTTGGTCAGGTCCTGGTAGGTTCTCGTCGGGCGTAGATCCAAGACCCGGTCGATTCTGTTCGGGTTCCAGTTTGAGTCCCAGTTGGTTGCGGACGAGCGCGAGACCAAGACCCGATCTGGCATAGATATCCGAGGCGCAGTCGGTTCTGGCCAGATCCTAGACCCTGAAAGCTCTGGCAAGGTGCGTGTCCGGTACCAGTTGCGTGTCGGAGACCTGATCATTTCTGGTCGGCCATGGGTCAGAAATCTGCTTAGTTCTAGTCGGGCGCGGGTCCGAGACTTGATTTTGATCTGGCTCGAGTTCGAGACTCGGTCGGTCATGGGTCATTGGAGTGCAGGTCTGAGGCCTGATCAGTTCTGGTCGGGCATGGGCCCAAAACACGATGGGTTCTGGTCGGCCATGGGTCTGAGACCTGGACGGTTCTGGTCAGGGCTGGGTCTGAGTCCCAGCTGATTCTGGGTGGCCATGGGTCCAAGACCCGGTCAGTTCTAGTCAGGTGTAGGGACGGGACCCAGGTAATTTCTAATCAGGCTCGGATTCAAGTCTCGGTTGTATGTAGATGAGCGCAGAACTGAGACCCGGTCAGACATGGGCTCCAGACACGGTGGGTTTGGTTCGGGCGCAGGTCTGAGATCTGTTTGGTTTTGGTCCGCATAACAGAATAGATAGAGGAGCTAAGATCAAAATCAGCTCCCTTTATGTGGGTGTGTTCCTCTGTGTGTGTGTGTGTGTGTGAGAGAGAGAGAGAGAGAGAAAGAGAGAAAGAGAGAGAGAACTTAGAAAAGACAGTTAAATTCAGCTAAATTCCAAGATAGGAGGTCCCAAACAAATGTTCAAAACTTCAAAAGTGTTTATCCTATCGCTTACCTGAAACGTTTGTGAGCGAGAGGAGCCCTCGGTGATTGTACATAGGCATGTTATAAAAGGGCCAGTGATGTAAACAATTTTAATTTCACACTGTTTTCTAGTTCACTCACTTATAGCAATTGTTGTTGTACTTGTTGTAACTTCCCAAAGTGACAAGGGACCCCATGCAGAGATTGTAAGAAAATAAAATCTGTGTTCCAGCATCCATCCACACCTACAACGCATGAAAAAGAACTAATTATTATTTGTTGACACCAATCTTTCCCTTTAACACCACAAGACATAATAAAAAAGCTTAATTCATCTTTTAACAATAAATACAATGTTTTTCTGTAAACAATGCTCTCATAAAATATTAACAACTGTAAGAGAATGAATCTAAAGGCCTGGAAAAATAAGATACAACTACACCACATCATTCTACCTAATAAGGTATTGATTAACTGATCACATGAACCAAATCTTATTGAGGAAAAATACAAGACACATAAGAGCTGTGATTGAAATACTGATTTCTGAACTTTAGAAGTTATAACATTAGTATTGTTTTGTTAAAAATTAATATAAATTTGTTTTCTTTGTATTATTATTTGTATCCAGGTCTGAAAACACAACTTCTTCTGTCTGGTTATTTTGACTAGTTGTCTTTTACAGTGATAAATGCTCTTGTCATTGCTGTAATTAAATATTTTCATATGGTTTCTGTTCAAACAGTGCAAGGTTCTGTAATTCTAGCATATACACAGTTCTCACTGTCATGTCTTTCTTTTTTACCTGTGGATCTGTAAGGCGTGAAGGATCTGGATATAGGTAAAATGTGATTCCATTAATGGCTCCAGGCAATGTGAGTCCACGTACCAGAAGCATCACCAACATCACATAAGGAAAGGTAGCAGTGAAATATACCACCTATAAAAGTAGTTCTATTTTAGTTCTCTTAAATTCAGTAAAACATCAAATTGTGACTTGATAAAAGTTATTAAAAGCATCATGCAAGAAGCTATGAATTTACCACCTTGCCTGTAGTCTTCACTCCCTTTCGCACACAGAAGTAACAGATGATCCAGGATAGGAGGAGACACAGTGCAAGGTCCCACCTCACATTACCCAGTTCATACACACTACCTGTGATATTTAACACTCTCCTCCTTTAATACACAGATAATATTTAAGCTGTTACATTGCTTTCTGAAACACATAATAATCCATTTTGTAATCACACAAATATAAGCACTAACTCCCAGAACTCTGTGACTGGTGAAGTTGCATTCTTTTGTATACTTGAGTTGTTCTTCATCCTGTCAAACTCAACACATGTTTCTGTAAATAAAAAAAGAGAAGGCGGAGCATTGATGTCATTGTTCTAAAACTGTATTAATTATACAATATATAATTGTTCTAATGTGCTACATATTACTGCTACAGCATACCTGTGTTCCATGCATTATTGCAGTTAGTCCATGGCAGCTCTGTACTAAATGAGAAAAAGAAATATAAGAATGCCCAGGCCAGAATGATGATGTAGTAGATGCAGGAATAAAACACAGCCAGCACAAATCCAAAGCCCAAACCTGATGGAGAAAGTAGAAGCAAAAGCAACTTCAACAACCATTCAATATAATACAATATACTATCATTTTTATATCATATCATATCATATCATATATACAATGTCTATGATCTAACCCAAGTTTGTCTTCTTTTTTGGGGGTTGTATGGCAATTGGCATAACATACTGATTTATTAAAATATCACCACCGACTGGACGGGATTATGTTCATCATCTTTTCCAGGTCTCACCTTTGAGTGATTTATTTCGGGTGCTGATCAAAATTTCGGGTCAAAATTTATATTCAACTTTGAGGGTAAAAACATTCTATTGGACCGTTCAATGTCTGAATTGAGTGAAGGGGCGTTCAAATTAAAGTGTATTTCAATATTATTAATACTGAATTCTGATTTACCTATACAAAGTTAGGGGAAAACAGCAGCTGGTTTTACTGGATGGATGAATAAAATACGAAGACAGATCAAGGATGAATTCTGCCTGGCGAAAACAAAGATCATTTATCTGATTGGTTCTTCAAGGTCAAGAAAAACCAAAGAGTAGATATAAGAGGAAGTCAGGGAAAACCAAAAAACAGAGGCAAAAATGTATTTATTCTTTTGTCTGATCCAAGGAAAGACAAGGAAAACAATAATGTCTGATTCAGTTCAGCCTGAGTCCGGGTACAGATGCTGAAAATGTAATTTAATAAGGAACAGACCTTTTTCAATTTTAAAACAGTAGTGTTTTCTTTGCCAGCTGTAAGCTATAAGGGTATTGAGTGACCAGTAATAGCATAGACTGACCTCTTTTTAGCTGAATATTAGAAAATCCTAGTAGTTCGATTTTAGACTAGAGATTTTTATCAGGGTTGTGATTAAAGGGAAAACTCTTACCTTTAAACATAGGGCAGATCTTCCTCCAGCAGGTTATACTACCCTCACTGGTATACTGACCCAGTGATACCTCCAGTAAGAACAGTGGTATGCCACATGCAAACAGGAAGACCAGGTATGGAATGAAAAATACTCCTGTGGCACAAATGCATTTATGGTCCAAATTATTCATATGTTATTAGCAGTCTTTGTGAACCAACCCAGAACGAATGAATGGGAAACTACTTTAGTATTTCCCAGGCACAGCAGCTCAGACTGCAGTGCCATGTTGCACTAAGAATTAAGGCTGATAGAGATAATGAACTATAATAAAACTGTTTATGTTTCTATTATACCTATAAATGACATAGTATATTAACATAAGTTACTGTATACATTACACAAGTCTACATCAGTTTTGCTGACTACAAGATTACTAAACAGTTTTACAGCATGCAGTCGTCCAGAGGCTTATACGTTGCAGTAAATGTAACTCTGTTAAATCAGTTTTTGTTACAACACACCAAACAAAGGACAAATATATTTGACTCGTTAAGAAATGCTTATTATGCATATTTTAGGATTCAATCCCTGTACCTATTTTTGGTATTTAGGACAATTCAGATGACAATAAATTATGTCATGCCAATTTTTTGAAAGACAATCAAGATTCTGTGGCCTCAGAAGTAGATACATCAAGCTGAGATTAATGATTTGGTTTGAGCTCTTGATCTGAGAAAGTCGTCACAAGAACCTGTTGGCTCCCATTACCACATTTATGTATCATAACAGTCAGAAAGATCTTCTGAAATATTTCCATATGGATAAGGAGCATCTACATCAAAGGACTTATTGAGTCAATGGGTTGAGATAAATGAAGGTTTTATATTTACAGTTCAATGGCAAGAACTTAGCTTCCATTCCTATTGCTTACTCATTTATTATGAAAGAAACTTGTGAATCCATAAGAACCATTCTCCAAATAATCAAGCGTAATAATCATTGCTGGATTTTACGTGGCAACCTGAAGGTTACACAAAATTTGAACTGGAGGAAACACAAAATTTCCTTGCTTCTTCTGCATATGGGGTAGGAGAGCAAAGCAAGAACATTACACGAAGAAAGAATGGCCCGCTAAAGAGAAATTTGATATTGGTAAAAAGAATATTAAGAATGAAAAGTTGGTTAATCCTCATAAAGTGTTGCTCCCCGTTGCATATAAATCCGGGATTAATAAAACAATTTGTTAGGACTTTGGATCAAGATGAGGAGTGCTTTAACTACCTGCGTGCTAAATGTCCTGCTCTTTTATGATAAGTTGAAAATTGGCATAATTTATGGCCCACAAATTAGGCTTCTAATCAAAGAAAGAGAATTCCTCAATACCATGAAATACAATAGAAAATGTATTGGTCTGATTCTCTGAAGTTATTATACACTTCCTTGGCAAATTAATTGCTGAAAATTATCCTTAAACTTTCCTTTTGACCTTTTAGGCTTTTCAATTCAATATTTGTTGATTGCAATTTGGCAAATTGCATTTCTTGACAGCCACCTGAACTAATTCCCCTCAAAATTTGGAGCTTTGAGTGAAGAACAAGAAGAATGCTTCCACCAAGACATCAAGACCATGGAACATAGATATCAAAGCAGATGGAACACAAACATAATGGCAAACTACTCCACCACTATTCAAACTACTCCACTACTATTCAAACTACTCCACTACTATTCAAACTACTCCACCACTATTCAAACTACTCCACTACTATTCAAACTTCTCCACCACTATTCAAACTACTCCACTACTATTCAAACTACTCCACCACTATTCAAACTACTCCACTACTATTCAAACTACTCCACCACTATTCAAACTACTCCACCACTATTCAAACTACTCCACCACTATTCAAACTACTCCACCACTATTCAAACTACTCC
>JAUZST010031096.1:0-29157 GCA_034779995.1 Parotocinclus haroldoi | reverse complement strand
GTGTGTGTGTGTGTGTGTGTGTGTGTGTGTGTGTGTGTGTGTGTGTGTGTGTGTGTGTGTGTGTGTGTGTGTCCTCTGATGCTTCCTGTAGGAAATCCACTACTATTTATACACTCCCCCAGTGTAAATAAAGCTCACTCAGCCACTTTATTAAGCAGAGCTACAAGAAACGAACACTCAATGATCATTTTATTTGGGTTCACCTGGGTGAGCTGGTTGATGCATGTCCATTGGACAGAGTTTTTCTCAGACACCCTTATTCAGAGTTATTTACAACTAGTACAGTCTTACAATCCAAGCAATTGTGTTGTGAAACCGAAAGGAGGACCCAAGGATGCGGATAAGGGGATACGTGACGTGGTGGACAAAAAACGGGAAGAACTGAAAAGGTAGAGCAAAAGGCTTTCCAAAATACAGAAAAAAAAGAGCAACTTCAGGGCGCGTCCCAAATCTGGTGCCGCAATGTGCCTCCGAAGCACTAAGGGGCGAGCGTGAGCTCTAACGCGCACTAAGAGCGTGGAGGGAAGGGTGCTTGGGGCTGCGTCCCAAATCGGGCAACGCAATGTACCTCCAAAGCACCAGAGGGTGAGCGTGAGCTCGGATGCGTGTCCCAAATCGGGTGGCGCAGCCTAGCGGAGTGCGCTAAGGCAGGCAAACGAACAGAGGCTAAGCCTCTGGAAACCCTGAAGATAATTTCCTATAAAACGAATTTACCTCAGGGATTCCTCCCTTACCCATCCGTCCGCGATAAATGCCCCAGGATGTCACCAATTGGCAGACGTGTAACGCCGAAACGATCGGGGTAACAAACCAAGCGTGACGACGTAGCAAAGAGGTATGCTGAAACTCTTATTTAAATAACATGAACCCCAGGTGGACCTAATCGCCTCGTCAATCACATAAGGGAATATAAGTCGTTTCATCGATCGTTGCGTAACGATGAATTGGGACGACGGTGGGGCGAATGGAAAGCCGTGGTGAGTCTCCTAACAAATTGTGGGTCTGCTGAAGGCTTGCTCAAGAACCCAAAAGTGGCAGGTTGGTAAAGGTGGTATTTGAACCCTGGCCTTAACATCTAGGCCACCTTAATCCCAATTCCATCGGTAGTATGCATAATTTATCAAATCCACCATCACCCAGATGCTGTTTGGGTCAGTCTCATGGATCAGTCTCACCACAGTGACACATGGTTGTAAAAGGGAAACCTGTACCTAGCCATCACTAGAGAGAAATATTCAACGAGGACAGTGGAGAAAGACCAGATTTGTTTGAGCTGATAGAAAGGCAACAGTAACTTAAACAACTACTCGTTACAACCGAGGTATGCACAACAGAAACACATCGAGCCTATGGGCTACTGCAGCAGAAGATCACACCATGTGTCATTCTTGTTGGCTAACAACAGGCAGCTGAGGCTACAGTTCACACAGGTTCAACCTGAACAATACAAGATTGGAAAAACATTGCCTGGTCAGATGAGTCTCAATTTCGTGTGATATCCAGATAGTCCGGTCAGAAGTTAATATAAACAACATGAAAGCATGGATCCATCTGGCCTTGTACTAACGGGTCAAGCTGCTGCTGCTGGTGTAAAGATGGAGGTGAGATTTTCTTACCTACCAAATCCTTACAGCCTACCTGAGTATTGTTGCTGATTGTGTGCATCCCTTTATGAGTACAACTTATCTCAAAATGGTTTCTACTGGACTGAGATATATGAGGAATGTTTTCCGCACAGAGTATAGCACATTTACTAGTTTAGTCTCAAAAGGTGTGTATTAGCAGTTGCATGAAGTTTATCAGTGCTTCCTTCTTCAGCTTCTCAGGTTTTTGTAGTGAGTTCCATTTGCTTGATTGTCTGTGCTTTTATTTGGGAGTGAATTTTGCCCATTGTACCGCTTCCAGCTTCTGGACTACTTGAAATGACGCCCATGAATATTGCATTAGTTTATAAAAATACTTGGCGAATGCAGTCTTCTCTGTGTGCAAGTACTACTATGTTGCATCTGGGGAGACTGATCTTATTATCCTGACTGAGGATTCGAGGGCTGCACTTTCTCTTTGATTTTATCATCCGGAGGGGTCACTTCAGCGTTCTTGTGCGTTTTGTCAAAGCTCGCACTCTCAATGCACATGCCATATCAGGCCTAAAGTGCCTGCAGAGCATTATGGAACCTCCCTACCTCTGTGAGTGATGAATCCTCTCATAAAACCAGTGAACATTAAATCATAGACAGTCTTACCCAGCAAAAGGGTTATTGACCCGGGGCTATTGACTTATCTTCATATTGCGACTGCACTATTTAGCGCCACTATGCAGTGCTAAGTATTAATAAGGAGCGTAAAAGCCGAGGGACATCATTATCAGCACACCACCAGCCCCACACCTCGACCATATGGCACATAGATGCCTGACAATTCTCCTCAGCATGTTTTATTATCAACATTCACAAACAGGTTCGCTCTAACGTGGCTCATTTGCCGCAGGAAGACGACGCGAGAGCTATAGGTTTTTATAATGGTGACGATATCGCTGACAGGCAACGAGAGGAAAATAACCCAGAGCCTGTCTGACAATAGCTAATGAAGCATCCGATTGCAGGGACCCAGAGCAGTCGCACGAAACTATTGTGTGTATTAAAGCCAGAGAGGATCACAGGAATTGTGGAAATTGTACCGCCGGCCCAGGTGGTGTTTTATTTATCGCTCAAGTCACTATGACCTTTCTCTTGAGTCCACTGCTGAGTGGAATCCCAGCTTTTATAGGTCATCATTTGAGCTCTGCTGGGATGGATTTTTTTTTTCAATCAGCACTGTGTATAATAATACATCACACCTTTATTTTCTGCACAATAACAACCCATGGGGGGGGGTAACATACATAGTGCTGTATGTACTTCCTCTGAGAGACACTGAGCCAACTGCTGATCATAGTCCAGTGCAGATAAACGCATCTTGATGAATACCAGACAACCACATTCATATATACAGGCATGCATTACGTTCTGTGATGCAGTTTACTGGCCAAAATGGACATTGACTAGACCTTACTGTGGTCACGTAGTCTTTTTATGCTTCTGGAATATAAATATAACAAGTAGTTTTGAAAGAAAACTTGCAAACCATATATAAATGTATCTCAGGTACAGCTGAAAACATGAATACAACGTTACCATCTACACAGCATCCCTTCAGGAAAAACACAATACTGGTTCTTCAGTTACAATACATTAACAATCACACACAATCTAGAACCAAAATATAAACGCACTATGGAATAAGTGAACATACCTCACTGGCTGCACACAACCAAAAGGGAATGAGTGCACTTTAAGAAACACTCATTTCTAGAACATCCAATACAGTATTTTTAGTTTTTTTATTTTAGTAGGTAAATCCAGCATGGCCTTAATAGTAAGAAGACACACACACACACACACACACACACACACACACACACACACACGCGTGCGCGCACACACAGACACACACACACACGCGCACACACACACACACACACATATATATATATATATATATATGGAAGCCACAGATGCACACGCTAAACGTTTTTAAAATTTTTCTTATTAAAATTTGTTTTCATTCTGACGACCTTGGCAATTCATGCAAAAGGACATTGATCAGATGGCTCTTACTTGTACTACTAAGCCAAAATTATTTAGGTTGCCCTTCTCTTTTATGATTATTTCAGCCACACTCACTGCTAACTGGTCCAAAACATGACCAGGCAATGGGTCTCCATAGAAAAACAAGGGCAGTAAAACAGGGCACACCGTACTACTCATTTAACGCTTCTCATATTTGAATTTGAGGTTTGTTCATATCCCAGCCCGTCCAAGCTACCATTGTTTAGTTCTCGATCAGGTCTCTGTAAAAAATCACTAAATACAAAAAATACAAAAATTCATTATAATAGAAAATACACTCTTACTTGCTTGTTAGCTCAATAGAGACTGTTCTTACTCGGTTGATGTGTTTCGAGCCTTTTTTGTGTCTCATGTTAGTGTGTATGACTCCACTAATTATTTGTACCAAGCTGAAAATGGTGTTTGTAAGTACATGTACCTGTCCTATTGTAAATAGTACTCATTTGTCTGTCCCACCACCACCTGTATTTTATGTTACGTATCATTTGAAAGCAGTCTTCCTGTCAAAATATCCTTTATAGTTACATTAGAGTATCCTAAGAAGACTGATATCAGTCCATGATCGGTTTCAAAGAACTCAGTGTGGTGGCACTGTAAATGTCATTTTACTTGAATATTAGGGACAATCGGGTTTTGTTTGGGGCAGGGTATAGTATGTTATGCTATTTTATTAATTAAGTATCTAAGAAAACACAGTTCTATAATTCTTGTTGTATTATACGAGATCCGCATGCTTATCGGACAAGTAAGAAAGATGTGGCACTTACGATGCTGGAATATGGCCTCATTTTCAAAGCAAATTAATTTCAATTGTCCCCTGTGGCTTTCCACATCCTCATTATTGGCGATTCCTTTTGTTGGTCATTACTGGAGATAAGAACGTGCAGTGAAAACCACAGCTCGTAGTACATGGCAAAGTGTTTGCGGCAATGTTGTGTGGCTGAGATCATAAATTCGAGCAGCTGTTTGGATCCCTGAAGTGATAAAGAACTAATCAGTGCAGCTTTAGGCACTGTTTTCACGATGCATGTGAAACAATGTCACACTCTGAAAAACTCTTGATTCCCCCAGCCAGCTGACATCATTTATCACTCGTTTAAAAGCCGTTTCTCAGAAGTGATGCACTGACATTACTGTAAAAAAATGCAGCTGGGCAATCACGAGTATGAAGACGCACTGGCATTGTGGAGTCAACATCTTGGCATTTTAACCATCTCAGCTACTTGTTCTCTTTTTAGTTAAGCAACTAGACCCCATGGTTCCAGATGGACATGCTTTTGATCTGGTGCCAGTTATTTCAGGGAATCACCATAAAACCTCACAATATTCAAACACAGACAGTAACATGGTTCGGTGCGTAGCAAGAAGGTCCGGGATACAATACCAGCTGGAGTGGTTTGGGTCCTTTTGCGTTGAGACCGAAGACTTGCCAAGAAGAAGTCCAGTCCAGAGCCTTCAGCTCAAACACTTTAGTCTACCAGGACATATGACCTCTTTCTGTTTTTACATATCTATAAGGTGACTCAAAAGTCACAGGACACCCTTTTATTTTAGGAACAAAATGACATATTTGAATACCCCAGCAAGTAATTGGTGCGGGGGTCTATTTTTAGGCTATGTCCAAAACATATTACATCAAGGGCAAGTTTTTCCAATGGAAAGGTGGCCATGTAGCATATTAAAGAAGACCAGAATTGTCTCAGAAATCATATTTGAATATCTGTTGTGGTTTAAAAGTTATCAACACAGTAATTTCAAAACTTTTGTTGTTCGTCACAGGTAACTGAAGATGGAATTGACGCTTGATGTCTGGGGAACGTCATAGCCGCAGACACCCCGAAAGATCACAATTTCACACAGCACATCCATGAGCAGAGGTGGGACTTTAAGAACAGAAGTGTTTCATTTGTGTCACAGTTGTCAGGTTCACTTAAGTTATTTTGCCCTATACTTCGGTACAACTATTAAAAAATATATAAGCTATTTATATTCATTTCCGCATTGAAAAGTAGCAAACCATTCTCAGACTCTTTATGAAAAAGGACAAGTTGTCGTTAATAATACAAACATTGCAGCAGTGTGGCATCACAGCTCACCATACCACAGAGAACCAGGCTGCACAAACTGGCATGACTGATTTTACTGACTGAGCATCAACAATAAAAAACACTGGGGAGTTACATTCTGTTTGGAACATTGCAGCATATTGCAGGATAAACCGAAAATTGTTGAGTCAAACTATTTTTGCAGATGGCATCACCCAGAGGAAGCCAGCCAGAGAGACACGACATGCTAGGGACTTTAAAATGCTTGATTAGGGGTTGTGATAGGAGGAGAGCAGTATAAGAAACTGATTTTTTGCACCATAATGAATGAAGCATGCACAGAAATAGAGTACACACACACACACATTAACACAATTTATCAGATTCCAGCCTTTCTTACGTGAAAGACCCTTTTATGAATAATTTTTCAAAAACAGATAAGAGTGGAAATGCTTGAATCTGTCTCCAATATATACTAAATGTAAAAGGATCTGTTACCTTGTACCCTGTGGATTTTCTATATCCCTAAGTCCACACACACACACACACACACACACACACACACACACACACAGCTTTTGTAAGAGATTTGAGATTTGATTGTGTCGCTGTGTGAGGAAGGTGTGAATGGTGAGATAATTGGCACTGCTGACTGATGTTGAATGAGTTTTGCATGGCTGAGCATCAGAATTACGGCCGGATTGATTCGAACCGTCTTGATTTACTCGTCTAATCTGTGCATTATGCCCATCCAACAGTGATTTAAAACACAGAACACATTTTTTTGTTCTGTGAGTTTTAAATTCTTAATGTCCCAAGTTTGAAGAAGCCATCTTTTTCTGAGTGTATATAGAAATGTAATTGGCTATTAATTGCAGTATGATGCATTTTAATGTTTTAATGTTTTATTCAAAGATATAGGTGTGTATATGCAATGTGTGTATTAAGTACTGTATTTAATAAAGTTACCCATCTTTCCGCAAACAATATAAAAATAAAATAATCTAATAGCTGCACAAAATCATATTTTTCAGTAATCCGATCAGAGTTTGCATGCATTTGAATAATCAGGTACTACTTCTAGATCTGTTAGATCTACTTTGCAACCAGCCAATAATCTCAGAGAAGGACGTGAAATAAACTTCTAATTGTACAGCCTCTTGTATACTGTATGCTGCATTTAATTTCAGGGTTGCCAGATCCTGCAGGAGAAATAAGCAATCGTGCTTAAGGGAAAATAAACCAGAAAGAAGGCTGGTGTTCAGAAATGGAATTGCGTTCGGTGGAGGTAAAAATTAAGAACGCATAATCCCATGAAACGATGCATTGTTCGACAGACTTTAAAAGCTCTATTTTTATATGTTTAGCAACGATCCAGTCAGGTTTCTAACATGCACCTACAACCAATGTACAACCAGAATCTACTGACACTGTTTGTCCATATTTTCTCAGATGTTTTTCTTTGAAATGCTAGATTACTTTCTAGTTTTGTGACTGATGCACCAGTAATTCTTCGGTTTGGTACTTTTGGAACTTTGACAGTGGCCTCATAGGGAATCTTTTATTACCGGCACTCTTCTATAGCCCATATGTGGGTTGGATGGGGATGAATGAATGGATGATGAAATGGTGGGTGGGATGATGGATGGATGGATGGATGGATGGATAGATAATGGTATGGAGCTCCGTGAACATTTATTCATTCATTATCTTCTGCTTAATCCCCATTGGTTCGTGGGTCAGCCGGTGCCCACCTGGCAACTCTGGGTGCAAGGGCGGGAACAACAATACATGGAGCACCAATCCACTGTCCACATGCAGTCATGCACGCAGTCACACACAAAGGGGCACTTTAGAGACACCAATGAACCTAACACGCATGTCTTTGGACTATGGGAGGAAACCGGAGTACACGGATTAACCCATGCAGACATGGGGAGGACATGCAGACTCCACACAGAAAGGACCCAGACCGCTCGACCCTGGGATTAAACCCGAGACCTTCTTGCTGTGAGGCAGCAGTGCTACCCACCGCACCCCTATGCTGCCTGTTCAGTGAACATGTTTAGCAATTACTCGTGTTTGTCATTCTGACACAGTAAGGTTATGCCCAGTTGCTCCTATGTACACTCAGTCTGAACTCCTACCCTTAGCCCATTGTCTGGAACATAATGCTTTTCAGCTGCCATAAATATAGTAAATGTAGGAGATAACACCCAGGAAACAGTCTTCATATCCGAAAATAATGGACACTACAGAAGCTAAAGAACAATGGAATGTGTTTCTTCTGCCAGTCTGGTGTTGCAGATAGCAGGACACTTTGCAGGATGCTATCTCACTTACACAATGGTCACTTGCCAGCGTTGTGCAGTGACTCATAACTGAGTGATAAATCTGTGGCTTCTTATTCCCTAAGCAGTGTCTGATCTCCCTACCAGCTCAAACTGATCAATGTTGTACCTTTTTATTTAGCAAGATCAACAGCATAAAATCTGATCTAGCTCAGTGTCAGATTACAAAAATGAAATGATGTGAGAGGTCAGGAGTACAAGGTCAGCGTCTGAGTCGTTTATTTCAGAGCCTTGTACAGCTAAAATAGATTATATATACAAAAAAGGCATTGACCAGACATCATCATAGTGGCATAGTCTTCTTAAGGTACTGTAATGTAAATAAAAGGGTATTATCACAAGAAACCTGAGTGCAGATGGTACATAAATGCGTCAGAAAACAGACATGGTTGACACGACTGATACTTTTGTTTGATGGAAGCCAAAAATGCCTTTAATGGACAATATTAGGAACAGCACAGAAGATCAGCCAGGTGAACCAAAAATGCATTGAGTGAATGTGAACCAGGTTATATAGTTATAGATTAAAGAGACTAAGCAGGTAGTGGGGGATAAACAAAGGAGTACTACCTACAATAGGACAGGTACATACAATTATATGTACCATTTACAACTTGGTATAAATAGCAAGCAGAAACACAAACACGGGGAACTTGCACAAAAAGAAGTCTGCATAACACACATCTACCTCCCTGTGGTGTCGCTGTGGAAGCCACTGGCGCTCTGACAGATCTGACAGGTGGCCTTCTAGTTATCCTGGCCATGCCTGATTTAGCATTACTCAAATTCAAGTCACATTACTTTATTCTGTTTATTTGAACATAGATGCACAGTAAGCTATAAGGAACATTATGTATTTCTTTTACAATTATGTATATTTGCACATTTGTCACCATCATATAGTATATAGACAAATTGTGTGGACACCCAACAACAGCCTTTTTTGTCTTTGTTTGTCACTAAAGGTGTATGAATAAGTGGGCTAAGCTTTGGCTGGAGGGGTGACCTAGAGGTAAGTCCCCTAGGAGAATAAGAAATAACCAAAAAGGAGCTCATTTTGAAATAGGAAACTATTGAAAGTATTTGGAGGAATACATTTGTAGCAGCAACTTTCCTGCCTTTACGAACAATTGTTTTTATTAAATGGCAATACTTATTAGAACTTTACTTGACTTAAGCTTGTTTAACTTGTGCTTTACTTAAAATTCCTGTAAAATTCCTCTCATCTGATTTGCCTTTGGAGAAACTGCTACCTTTACAAAAAATAGAATAGTCAGAAATAGTCATAAAATCAATAAACAACAAGCAATCCATCTGCTCTAAATACTGCTATGTTTAAATTAAATTAAACTGTTCATTAGGCCCTAAGTCAATCATTAGGCTTCCTCTGCTAGCAGAATGGTATTTCCACTATAAATGTTTGTAGCAGGCATTTAAATAGCGTATCTTCATTTTTCCGTTAAAATTACAATCGCCTTCAGGAACACCCTCACACACAGACACCTACTTCAAACATCGAGAGTGTATTCATCTATTTAAGTAAAGCTTATATTAGCTTTTAGGTACATTATGGGTCAGCGATGCCTCCCCAAGTCCTAGTGCGTTAAATTTCATTCCATTGTGAATGTGGAGACAGTTAAATAAGAGAGAAAAGGTCAGAAAGACTATTAACGATTGAAATTAATAATGCATGTGCAGCCGGGAACATTGTGTAGGGGCTACAGATGCCCCCCCACTTCCACCCTCTAAAAGAGGTCTGAAGATAGCAATGTTAGACAATAAGCCCTGGCTTACTTTTGGCATTATAGTACATCTTAAAGGTGTCTGAAAGGGTTCAATTTCTGTGCAGGCCAGCCGAGTTATGAACCAAAGTGACAAAGCATTTCTGGCTTAGTTGATGAACTGATTAGTTGAAAGTAGAATGTCATATTGAGAGTCACTAGAGTCTCTGTCACTGTTTGCCTAGAGAGAATCCAGAAATGCCCAATGAAGTGAGTTAGCAGTGCTCACTAATTAAAAGAGGTGTCCACAAATTTTTGTCAGTATTGTTAATGGTAATTTTGATTTGGTGAATTTGTTTCACTTGATAATCAGCCCATGATATCCTGATATGGTGACTATTAAACAAAACATGCCATATGTGTTTGTCTTTATAGAGTGCATCCATCCATCCATCCATCCATTATTTTCCACTTAGGCGCAAGGGCAGGAACAACCCTAGATGGAACGCCAATCCATCGCAGGGCACACGCATACAGTCACACACTAACTAACCTAACATGCCTGTTTTTGAACTGTGGGAGGAAACCGGAGTACCCGGAGTAAACCCACACAGACACGGGGAGGACATGCAGACTCCACACAGAAAGGACCCAGGCGCACTGAGCCACCGTGCTGCCCCAGAGTGCATACATGCATTCTTATATTCCTTTATATTCAGACCAGCTTAATTCAATTCAGTGTCACAGGGATAAAGGGCCAAATCAGAGCAGTAAAGGGCAGGATCCAACCCTGGACAGGGAGCCTTGTGCACACTTATGCACAAGCACACACACACACACACACACACTGGGACACTGTCTGTAATTTGTGAATAAGCTGGAATTCCTGGAAGAATCTCACAGAGACGCGTGTAGAACATGTAAACTCCACACGGACAGAAGCCAGGCCAGGAATCATAAACCAATAGGTTATGTTGATTCTTCATCGAGTACATAGCTACCAAATCTAATTAGACAGCCCTAGTTAACAAAACATCCATTTCCATTGAAGTAAACAGAAGGTTAATGAAGTGTGAATTGTTCTACAGGATCTCTGTATGTGGTTATTCTGTAAATTGTCCTAATTAATGAACTTGATTAGCAGGTTCACATTTCCCTGTATTGACCGGTCAAAGATGAGCTTGACAAAGGTTCTGAATGATTTGCTGTGGGATTTCGGACCATTCTGTTAGGCTTTAAGATGCACTTTAGCATTTTCGTCCGTACAAATTGGTTGACGTTCGAATCTGGTGACGGACGAGGCCATTAAATACTTCATTTTGCTGTTCATCAAAGCACTCGTAAATCATCAGAACATTCACGTGTAGTAATTTAGCAGGTGCTTTTATTCAAAGCGACTGGTTCAGATACAGTCTTACAAAGTACAGTTAAAGCAATTATCAGTCACAGACCCTGTGCAAAAGTTTTAGGCCACCATTAGATGCACCCACTGCAAAGGGCGATTTTGTCACTGGTCACCTCAACAGCCAATCAATGGATTCTATGAATGGAGGCTGGAGACAAATAGCAGCGGTCATCATTCACTCAACTCAGTTGATGTGTTTAGAGACTTTTGAAGTTATTCCTTTTTGTGTGGATGGACGTTTTGCTACCTATTTATACTAAACTGTAATTGGTATTCAGTAGAGTATGTACCTGTCCTATTGTAAGTAGTACTACCTGCTGATTCTTTGGATCCTATAGCTACATGAACTGGTTCACATTCACTTGTTGAATCCCTGTTTCATCTATACTGCCTATCAATGCTATTTTGGCATCTGCCAAACAGAAGTATCAGGTCCGTCATACCATACCATGTAAGTTTTTTCTATAATTATTGTGAGTTTCCAGTCAAATTGTACTTACCTGTCTTTGTGCACCATTTTCTTGGAAAAAGAAAAAACCTTTTGTTACGTTCCCCTTTTATTTTTTGGATGTAAGTAGCTCTAAGGGTAAAAGAGGAAGTAAACAAAAAAAGAAAAGATGGACTGAAGCAATTAAATTCAAGGGTGCGTGGTAATACATTTACTGAACAAATAATAAGCAATACAGAAAACAACAATGGACCGATTACAAAAGGACACAAAGCAATACAGTGCACACACAAATGAACAACTTCTGCCAACTAAGGTCTAAGGAGGAATACGGACGGTGCCAAAGAAAATAATATAACAAACCAACCTTACCTACCTAACCCAAAACCTAACCTAAACAAAATTACAAAAGTGGCATCCGCCCCTCAACTAGTGTGTATATACATAGGATCTCCTATGTGGTGTATAAATGCACGTGGGCCAAACTAGCTATCCACAAAAGACGACAATGGTGATGTGACAGAAGCAGAAAGCCAATACATAAATGAACGAGAGAGTAAAGTACACGCTCACTCTTACTCTTACTCTTCACGTGTTTTACGACACCACGCACCGATCGTTCCTCTACACATACACCAAAGCTCCTACTCATAACGTATACACTCGATATATACACACACGTAGCAAAAGAAAACTTACAAACACATGCACGCAACAAGCATCCAGACTTTCCAAAAACCCGCAATCCTATAACGTCTCACCTATCAGCTCTGCTTCCAACTGAAGAGATTGGATGGCGTCTTAAAGGGGAGAGCCCGTCCCATCCCATTGGGTGGGCGATTCACCAGCCGAAAAACTCTATAGGATGGCTGGACGATTGACCGACGTGACAATTCCGAATGGGCCTGATCAGAATGACAGTGCGAGAAAAAGAAAAAGCACAAAATACAACTGACGTGCTCATGCACGTAACACCTTAATAATAACAATAATAAAAACCTTTATATTTATATTACAGTAGCACAAAAAATATATTGTGAATATGGTAATGTCCGGTCAACATCTTATTTAGTTTAATGTTTTGACTCGCTACCTCATCAAACCCCACCAGCTTCCCAGCCTGATTCCTCCACCGTCTCCAGCACCAGGAGAAGCTTATTGAAACTGGGACTTAGTTATTCTGCTAATTGTTCTGTAAATAAACCATGCAATTTTTAACTGTAATCAAGACATCTGTGGAGGAGGTTTAACAGATGCCCTATCCATTAAAGCAGATAACATGTACAACCATGTAATGTATTACCATTAACAAATGAACAGCAGAGGACACAACCAAGTCCAGGCAAACACATATTAAATCATTAATCATTGGTGAATCATTGGTTAAGGCTTCGAACGACAAATTTCTGAGGCAGCGAGTTCAAATTTTCAAAGTAAAGCCATACTCAACTGTTGGACCCTTGAGCAAGGCGTTTAACCTTTACTTACTCAGCTCAATTGTAAGTCAGTCTGAATAAGGCTGTCTGCTAAATACAAGTGCCACACCAAACAGCCATGCTATTTGATCTGGAACTGAGCATAAGGGTCAATCTTTTATGCATGCATAACACTTTGTATTCTAGAAACTAAATCTTCTTCCACATTGTGAAAGTTTCAGCCCAAACCCACCAGCTGAAGCACGCTGTTACACATCCTAAATTCTCAATGAATATTTCACACGAGAGAGAGAGAGAGAGAGAGAGAGACAGAAAGAAAGAGAGAGAAGAAATGTAAATTGGGATGTCACTCTACCACCCAGGGTTTCTGAGACCTCTTTTATGCTGCCACTCACCCACTCTGTATGGGAACTGAATGTTCAGTGTGCCTCAGTAAACCAGGAGGAGAAAACAGCGCGATTGTGGTTAGTGTCAGAAAATTCCAATGCACCAACCTGTGCTGATTAGTGATACCCTGAGATGATTTGTAAATTAAAAAGTATATTTCTTTTCACATTGATTGAATCCACATCAGTTCACTTTACCGACCAATGTCTTATAAATGCTAATAAATGGCCATTAACTCTGGACTTGCAGCCAAAAACAGCTAGCCAATGTTGTCAATTCACAAGCAGAGGTGGGAGTTAAAAAGAAATCATTTGCTTGTTTGTCTATGTAACTACCTATCCAGTTGTATGCTCACTGAATTTCCCTGAATAGAAACATACACTTAACATTAGAGATGCTGTGTAGATGGTAGCGTTTCACTCATGTTTTCAGCGATATCTTTCATGCAGTTTTCTTATAGAAATGTATGTGTCTGTGGTAATGTTTGGTGAGCATCCACTTTGGACAACTATCTGTTTCACTGAATGTAATGTTGTCATTAAAAGAAACATCCCTACAGTTTATTCTTATATACAGTGCTCTCCACAAAAATGAGGTGCAATCAGGAGGGCATAGTAACAATGCACCATGTACCTCAAAGCCGGGTAGATAGCAAACATCAAATTATGCGTCCAGCTCGGGAAATCGCCACTGGAGACCCTTGAAATGCTTCAGAAAACCCATGGCAATGAGGCACCAACTGACACGAGGTCAGGATGATATCCAACCCCTGAACATGTCAGAGAAAGGGAATGTGTTGTGTGTCAAGATCAGTGTCATTGAGAACAATTCAGCTGAACCTTTCTTGCTTGTATCCTGCTTCTGGTGAGTTGAGGTTTGAGCTCAGTTTCATGAAGGTTGAGAGGTCTTGCCATTTCCCAGGTCTTCCCCATTAAGGCCTGGTGCCCAATATAAAAAGATAGTTACAGGGCTGACTCAGTGATAGAGAGATGGGCCTGATGCTGGCAAAAATCCTGCTTTAACAATGTTGTTGTGCCATTTACCAATCACTTAAATCTTAAACCTTACAAAGCACTGGTGAATCATCTGGTACGGTGACCAAACCATTTCAACCTTTGATTCTTTCCTATCAGAGTTTTGTTTAATGTATGCATTCATTCGTATGCGTTGCTTTCTTTCAATAGCTGTATTCACTTAAAAAATTATATTTTATAATATTTTATGATATGTGAAAACATTTGCCTAAGACTGGAGATTCTGCACCAATCTTTTAGTAACTTTGAAATATCTTTGGTCACTTTGGAATCCTGCATGTGACTGGAAAGGCCAGGGTTTGTTATTTAGCTTGTGGTTTGTACGATATATCTTAAAAATGCATGGGTTTACTACTGATGGAGCTCCAAATACAGCGCTGCCTTCTCCAGCATTGACACTACTGTGTGTTGCACGTGGTAATGCCACGTTTCTTACCAAACAGAGAATAAAAATAGACTCACAAAACCTGACCTGATTACATTATAGTCTGTATCTCAGGACGGCTCTGCCTCACCTTTACCACTCTGTTAAATTCTCATGGAAATCAAAGTCTGATGGAGGGGCGACCTGAATTGCTGGAGGTACAGAGGAAACCTGGCTCATGGTGCGAATAAAGCAGCACTATTACCCTACATACTTGTACATTACCCGTATATTACCCGTACTTGTACATTAATATGAAATCTATAATAAATTTTAATCATAATATAAAAGCTTTGATTTAATTAAACATTATATACCGCACACAAAATATCCCATAATGAAATACCTCATTTTTGTAAGCAGTACACATACATTAAGACACAGCTCATAGATCCTCTGGTCGATCCCAACCCTGGACTGTGCTTGTGTGGAATTTGCATGTTCTCCCCACCTCTGTGAGGGTTTTCCACAGGTACTCCAGTTTCCTCCCACAGTACAAAGACATGAGTATTAGGTTCATTGTTGTTTTCTAAAGTGCCCCTTAGAGGTGAGTGTATGTGCCCTATGATGTAATGGTGTCCTGTCTAGGGTAGTTCCTGCCTTGCACCCTGTGTTGCCAATTAGGCACCAGCTATCCTATGACCCTGACTGAAATAAGAGGACAATATCTTAGAGCAATGTTCCTTAAAGTAAGATTGGTAGAAATTTGCATATTTATCTGGGAGCACACTGGCTCGGTGGGACCAAGAAGGTCCTGGGTTCTATCCAGGGTGGAGCAGCCAGGATCCTTTCTGTGTGGACTTTGCATGTCCTCCTCCAGTTCCTCCCGCAGTCCAAAGACATGCCTGTTAGGTTAATTGGTTATTCTAAATTGGCATTGTATCTGTGTATAGATGTAACCTTGTGAAATAGCCACTGATCATGACAACGACATTAAAATAAATCCAATAAACAACAATATTATCCATGCAGTGCATAATATAAATGTATTAAACAATTTAAGGATTCAGGAGGAATTTCAGTGTGTAAAGAGTGAAGCTTGAAGAGTGAACGCTGATCTCTCAGACACACTGCATGAAGATATGCCATTCATCAACATTATTATTATTTTTATTATTGTTGTTGTTGTCACGCTGTCAAAAAATGAAATCACAAAGACGCTGTGGTCAGAAATTATTGGGAGGTGGATTTTTACCCCTTCAAACTTTGATGGGGACACACCACCCCACCCTCCTCATAAAAAGGCCTATGAATAATAATGATGATGGCTGGCAACTGGGGTATATCACACTGATGTGCCAAGTGTGAGGACAATAAATATGAATTATTTTCATAATTACATAATATATGATCACAGTAATGGCTATGAATATGTAATGCACATGTAATGGACATAAATATGGATGGACTTTGGATGGCAGATGACTGACCCTTGCCTAGAAACTCTTTTTTTTTTTTAATGATTCATTCGAATGCAATTATAAGAACTCCAGCTCGAGCCACGACGTCCACTCGATGCTCAGAGATTGCGCGGCAGATCTGGATGGTTCCTCTGCATTCTGCTGAATCTGCAGCACTTTGTCTACTGTGTCAAAATATCTCATGCCATGTCAGTATCAACCTCCAGGGACATGTTCCTGGCTGAGCTCTTCACTGCCAACTCCAGAGATCTTAGTGATCCAGCCAGAGCGTGTGTCCTGAATGCTAGCCATTAGAACGTGGAAAAGTGTGAAGAAGAACCACACCATATTATATTTCCCCCTGGAGATCAGTGGTGGCTTTTAGTGGCATGGCATAAATGTAAATCTAATTTGCAGAAAAGCATCAACTTAGTACAAAGTAAGCTGTTTGCTACTGCAAATAAAACCAAGGAGGAAATCCACAAAGGAATAAAGCAACTCATCTTGAAATTTATTCAGGTACGTGCAATAGATCAAACAGTCTCTGGAGCAGCTTACATCATTAATCAAGAGATGAAAATAGGTGAACCCATCTGTGTATTATCAACACCAGGAATATACAGTGTTTCAACCAAAACATCATTTTCAGGAGCTGGAGAAAGGCACAAGAGACTCACCGCTAATGAAGATTGTTTACTCAGAAATATCTAGATAGTTAAGAACTTCTCAAGATGATGGAAGTGATAGGAAATGCCAAGTTCAGGGTTTGAGGCTAGATGTTACTGGCAGATTAGGAAAATGCAAAAGTGTGAGAAAAATGATGTACATATACACTCACTTGCCACTATATTAGGTAAACCTGTTCGGCTACCCTTTACTGCAAATATTTAAATAGCCAATCACAAAGCAGCAGAATGAGGAAGCAAGTGACTTGACATGGAAAGTGACAGCAGCATGGCACGGGACTGGTCTGAGTATATCATTAATTTTAATAAATTAAAAATAAATAGAAAGAATTAGAACCATTGTGTCACATAATAGCACGGTCAGTTTACCTCGCTTTAAATGTTCAAAAAGTGGAGCTAGTTCACTAAAGGAACACTGACTGCACCCCTTATGCGCCAGACATGTGAAGACATAAAGACGTAGTGAAAAAACCAAGCTCACACTTTTATAGACACACACCCACGCACACACCAGTACACATCAGCCCAAAGCATTTTTATTTACACAATGCACTTTTATCTGTAAGACTTTTTAACATTCTCTCTTACAGCCGTGCTTATGCTACTTACTCTGTGTTTATGCTACAGGTCCTCCGCCAAGTAGTAGCAGCAGCTCTCCATGACTAGTGGAGGGGCACCCAACACGAACTGGTAGGTGAATTAGCAACTCTGCCTTCTCTCTCCAAAGCATGAAGGTTTATAGATAATAAGAATTATACTGGACACATCTAACAGCTAGGAGAAAATACATCAAACTGTTAAGAAATGAAATCCAAAGGATGTTCCTATGAGCAGGAATTACTGGAGGACATTGTATAACCCAACAAATTTTGAAGGACACACAAAGCCATTCTCGTGAGGTCAAGCCGAAACATATGAATTGTAAACATTTGTTTACATGCATTCAAAATGGCTTTACCTTTATCAGATACTTTTCTGGACTTCTGAAGTTTAGAAAGTCTTGAACCTTATGCCCAGGCCAGCTGGAGGGCACTGGCAGGACTCACGCATTAGAGTACTGTACCACCCAAACAATCAACCTTTGAGCCTTAATTTAGAAATGAGAGAACACTTCAGTAACCAGTACTTTCTCCACCGGGTTTTCTCTCTGGGGTCATTAAACATAAAACGAATAGCAGAAATTGAATCAGTCCCTAAACAAACCATTCCCAAAGCAGACTGAGCATGCAGATGGAATAAGAACAAACCTGGCACATTTAATTCAGATTAGCAGTGAGAAATTATCGTCATCGAGGAAGCTGCTGTCACGCTCCACTTCTCCGAAACCTGTCAGGAATTAGAGTCAGGTTTTTTGTGTTCACAAACATCTTCATGACAGAAGCTTAATTTTTTTTCTTTTTAGCACAATGTCTTTCTTCTTTCATGAACATTATCATTCAGTAAGTTAGCAGTCATGGATAGTTAGCTGAATAGATGAAAGCTGTGTCAGATATCAGCGTGTTCTCCTCACCAGGGCTGGTTTCTAAGCTTAACCTGTTTATTTTCCTTGTTACTTTGTTTTTTTGTTTGTGTTTGTTCATGGAAAATATCTTTTTGATTGGCTGTGGATTGGGTGGGACTCAATGTGTGCTATCCTCTCATAACACGCTTATTCTTGGGCTTTATAATATAATTTTCATAAATGAAGTTTTTATGTATTGTCATGCTCTGGTACACCCTCTTGAGTCTTTCAGAAAACAATTTATAGACTTGCAAGTTGTTAGTAAGCCTAGACTATTTAGTCCCCTAAAAATCTTTCATTAGTTCTGAATGACTTGTCTGGTTAGATAACAGGTTAAATAATATAAATAAAAAACCTATAAAACCTGGAGTTAAAAAAACTTTAGTCTTTTTTAAGGCCTTGTACCATGAAGAGGAACTTTGTCCTTTTGTCTCTGACTGTGTATAAATAAACAAAATTTAAATGATTGAATGAAGCCCAGAAAGCATAAATGGCCTTGAAAATTCTTAGATATTTCCCTAGTTAAGTCTGGGAACTGTAATGACAAAACTGAAAGACATCAACTGACAATAAACTCACATTTATATTTGTTATACATCTTTACTATTGACACAAACCCAAATCACAAAACATTAATTGGGAAAGTGTAAAACAACCTTTATATAATAACACCCTTTATGTTCCATTTACATGACTTTTGCTTCATTGCGTGTATAAATCCAATACATTCCATGTTTTTTTCCTGGTCAGCTTCATTTCCTATGTTAATAAACATCTATTTCAGGCCTGCAAAACATCCCAAAAACACTGGTATGGTAACACATCCCAGGTACATCCGTCCATTATCAGGGTCGCGGGCCAGCCGATGCCCTTCCGGCAACTCTGGGTGCATGTGGAGAAACAACAGGGCACCAATTCATATTATGGCAAACACACACACAGTCACACACTAGTGGCGACTTTAGAGACACCAATTAACCTAACATGCATGTTTTTGGACTGTGGGAGGAAACCAGAGTACCTGGAGTAAATCCACGCAGACACAGGGAGAACATGCAGACTGCACACAGAAAGGACCCACGCCGCTCCACCCTGGGATTAAACCCGAGACCTTCTTGTTGTGAGGGAGCGGTGAGCCCCCGTTCTGAGACATCCCAGGTCATTTTAGTATAATACTCCATATTTTTCCCACGAGTGTAAACTCATTGAATGAGGAAATTCTAAATCTGAAATAAAATGATCTCACTGATCTCACACATTGATGCATTCTGCCAGTGTGATCTTTATCTTAAGTAGATTTTTGAAAGCATGAGCTTAGAATCACAGTTCACATCGAGTAAAATACTTATGGTGTGAGTTGTAGTGACTGGAACAAGGCCCTCGTTCAAACCCCATTAGCGTTTGGGTGAAACGTTGTGTCTCGATGGAAACTGATGGAAGTCTTACAGCTTTTCCTCTGTGTTTGAAAAGATGTTTCATGTCTCTCTTGGTCGGAATGAAAACGACAGAGGCTCAGCAGAGGGTTTGTTACAATTTAGAACCAAAGTGAAAACAGAGGACGGAGGCCTGAGTAAGAGATGAAAGATAGCACTTTGATTTTCGCATCAAAGGAGAAAAGCCCATGGCTTTGACTCTTACGTGTGGGTCTTACAGACTTTCAGCTTCCTGGCTCATAAATTTTCAATTAGATATTAAACTTCAAATTAATTCTGCTCATTACGATACGTTTTATAATGCATTTTCTCATTCGCATGATTATCGCATGCGTTTAGAGCAGTCATATTATCGCTATCTTCTTCCATTAAACCTCACATTCATACACATCTCTATTTATTATGGTCATAACCTGCATACAGAGCTTTAATTAAAACTATAGTCTCTTGCATCAGCATATAAAAACGAGGGTGTAAGGACTGCGCAGCATGAAGCATTAGCCCTCTATCAGAGAATGGGAGTGAATAACGTTTCCATTAAAATCAGTTTTAAGTCGTTTGTCCAAACTAGAGATTTTTATACATTGCTCACAAAAAGTAGGGGATATTTCACTTTTTTGCAGCAGTACATTTTGAAAGAAGCCAAAAACACCAACTTACTGGGGTTATAATGTAGGGGTTATATTAAACCTTCAGAATCAAAGAACCACATTTGTATTATGGGAGGGAGTATGGATGGATGGATGGGGTTGGATGGATGGTTGGGCAGATAGGTGGGTGGGGATGGATGGAACAATTAAGAATGGATGGATGAAGTGATTATGAATTTGTATGAGATTTCATTAAAAATGAAAAAAATAAAAAGTGGATAAATTAATGGAAGGGACAGTTTAATGGAAGGGAGTATGGATGGACGGATGGATGGATAAAGTGATTACGAGTCTGTATGATGTTTTATTAAACAAGAAAAAAGAAACATCTGCACTGTACAGTTTAGTATGGTGTTAGTATAGTTTGTTTGTTTATTTGGCTTATTTAACGTCACTTATCGGCATCAGTGGCCATCCAGTGACACATATAATCTATACTCTTAGATCTATACACAAGTCAATCTGAAGACCAGTCATACATACACAGGTCAATGACAATTTAGAGACACCAATTCACCTAACGCACATGTCTTTGGACTGTGGTAAGAAACCGGAGTACCGGAGTAAACCCACGCAGACACAGGGAGGACATGCAGACTCCACACAGAAAGGACTCCACCCTGCGATTGAACCCGGGACCTTCTTGCTGTGAGGCAGCGGTGCTACCCACCAAACCATCGTGCTGCCCCCGGTAGTATAGTATGGGTGAATGGATGATAGCATGGACAAATGTAAAGTAGTTTATTAAACTACTTAAATAAATGAATGGAATAAACGAACCACACTGGCATTTTTTTTGCCACACATCTTTTTAAAACTGGCAACCGTTTTATTTGATAAAAGGATGAAAGGACAGATGGATGATTGACTGGAAGGAAAGACTGACTAGAGTAGTTTTCATGGGGGTGATATTACACCTAATATTTTTTTTGGTGGAGGGAAGGGTGAATGGCTAGATGGATGAATGGATAGAGGGAAGCATGACTATTTCAGAGTTTGAATAGGGTTTCGTTAAAACATTAAAAAAAGAATAAGATCTTCATTGTACAGCTAAATGGATGGCTAGCTATGGATGGAGGGATGGATGGGTGGATGGATGGATGGATGGATGGATGGGTGGATTGATAGATGAATGGTTATCCTCTGTGCCTTCGGAATCTGTTGAAGCTGTAATTATATGGTGCTGCATTCTTTCCTGTAACATCTGCTTAAATGTAAGCCTGTATACGACCAATTATGGATGAAGAAAAGCTGATTACTGAAGCTACTTTTATACAGAATGCTAATTGTTTATGTCTGCGCAGCCATAATTGTTGTGGAGGGAGCAGATGTTCTTATCTCCATCATCACATGTTAAACGCTGGTCTTTTCCAGATGTTTTCCTTTCATGTTAAGAAGCTAGTGGGACCTGATTTAGCCCACAAATACTTATTAGATTCGCATCCAGTCTCCTAGTCCACTTCCTTTTCCTCACAGGTCACAAACTGGACTTGATGGTGTGTAACTGCTCTAATAAATTCGATGGACACTCAAATTCTCTCTGTACTTCTTGTAAGCTTTTCCAGAAACGTCCACCCTCGATAAGTTTCAGGTCATGTGAGGTTAGAGGAATCAATCATGGAAAAAGCGGGGTTGAAGCATGCAACCACTTTTAAATGCATCAGATGCCTCCCTCACTAAATGTGTCGGCTAGATTTAGTGGCAATAAACATGATTGGTTTGGATGCTCGGTTAGAAAAGTGTGGAGTCACAGAGTTTAGTTGAGGAACGCATGAACTTTTACACCTACAGATTCAGAAATAAACATAAAGAGGATGGGATGGGATACAAAGCATTTAGAACCTGTTTTAAGATGCAATTGTCACACAGAGAGCTTTTCATGGCTTTATTGGTTCGCTACATGAAAATGGCTACAATTTGTCTGATTGTTTAGGAAGGTCGATGAACTACTGTTTGACTGTCGTATAAATACAAGGTGACACAACCTCCAAAGTTCATCTCCAGGTTCAAACTATGGTTTTAAAAGCATTTCTAAATTGCTCATGCAGCCATAAAAGCCATTTTTATTCTAGTCATGCTGGTATTGTAATTTAGAGGTTGTATTCTGATACACCGATAAAATAAAAGACAAAATAGAAACATGTCTGTATTCAAATTGTACCTTTTGAAGTAATGGATGACTGGATGATTGGAAGAGGAAAAAGTTCAAATCCCAGCACTAAGTTTCCCTGGTTGGGTCCATGAACAAAACCCTAAACCTCCAACTCTCTGGAAAAGGATGCCAAACACTCCGGTTTCTCACTCCCACTCTCTTTTTCTCTTCTCTGCATGTTTGCCACTTTAATTATGACACTTTGACATTCTCTTCCACCTTTTGATTAAGTGCCAGCGCTGTAATCACTTCCTGATTGCCCTCATCTTTCCTCTTCTTGTTTTTTAGCGTTATTTTGTCGTTTCTGTCACAGTTCATTAAATGTGCCACCGTCTTATCGTGCTGACACATAATGGCCACCATTGTTAATAATTACAGTTTAACTTGTTGCCTTTCATGAGTCACGGTTGTTTGTTTCAGCTGGGTAATGAAGCTGTGACAAGGCTTTACCGTGCAGACATGTGCAGTGTGATCACAAAAACAACTGTAGCTAACCTAGGCCCAATATATGGCAATGTACAGATCAAACACATATTCATAATCTCCTACACTGTAGAACTAAAATATAAATGCACATGATGAAATATAACCATAAACAAACATACCTTGCTGGCTGCACACAACCAAAAAGGGAATGAGTCACTTGAAAAAATACATATTTTCACAACAGGCAATGCAGTATGACCTCTTAAACACTTAAAAAACCTTGGAGTTCTTTCGGGATACCAAGACTATCCTTCTACATTCCAATGGCTATTAGAACTACAGCACCAACTTTTTTGGGAAAGGGAACCCGGATGAAAAGGCTAAGATACAAATCTACGAAAGGTTCACAAAGATTAGAATGAGATTAGTGGAAAGGATTACTTTATAGAATAAATACTATGATTCATTCTGATTTGGAATTTGTGGGTTCAATGTGTTATACATACAAAGTTTGTTCTCTGAATAAAGATTTAAAGTGTTTAATAAGTCATATTGCATTTGGTTGTTGTGAAAATTTATATTTTTTCAAGTAACTTATTTCCGTTTTGGTTGTGTGCAGCCAGCGAGGTATGTTAGTTTATGGTTATATTTGATCATGTGCATTTATATTTAACTTCTACAGTGTAGGTCATAATTAATGTGTGTTTGTTCTGTACATTGACATGTATTTGAACATTTCACTTGGAGGAAAAGATATGTATAACAGTTTAGACTTTAGGATCCTGCTACAAAGGTAACATTCCACTTGTGTTTCCAGCTGTATGTCTGACACAATTATGTAGCTTTCTTGTAAAAAATATCCCTTATATTTACATTACAATGGCATCAAATATGAGTCTGTAAATAAATGTGGTAATAAATATGATCAGCAAATAATAGTAAATAACAAGCAAGACAGCAGCTAGGGTCTAATAGATGTTACACTGGTCAGAAATATCCCATAATGAAACATCCTCTATTTTTTTTGAGCAGTGTAGAATTAGCTTGAATAGGTATTAGATCAGATAGATATTAGGTCTTCCTTACTCCAGGTTACCAGTACTGGAGGAAACCTACGTGGACACAGGGAGAACTCCACACAAAAAGCTAAATAAAATAGCGAATTATATCGAAATAAACAAACATATGGCTTGGAAGTTACAGTGATTACATTTTGTCTTTGTTCAGTCAAATGAATATAGTAAGTATGACTGAGACATAATTGATCTAAATACATTTAACGTAACATATCCGAACTTGTACACATCTCCTAGTTTCTCCTTTTCTTAATCACTGCTAAATCTCCTTTATGCACTCAACTCCAGGTTCCTCGGCTGATTCTGACCTGAGTGCTCTGGGCTAAAAGGTTCTACCAGGCTTCATGATGGAGCACAAACACCTTGCCCAGTGTGAGAGCAGCTGCTGCTCTTCTCTAACAGCCACAAGAGAAAATCAATGCAGGTAAACCAGGAGAACGAGATAAACACAGGAGACAAACTGCCATTCAATAAGAGAACAGCAGCAGCTTCTCTCTCTAGGTAGAGTAAATGTAAGATCTCTCTCAGTCAGTGAAGGAATCCAGCGCAGAAAGAGGAACATAAATGAAATAGGCCCTAATTTTTGTGAGAAGTAAATAAACAGAGAGAGAGAGATAGAGAAAGAGAGAGGGAGAATGAGAGAGAGAGACGGAGACAGAGACAGAGAGAAGAGAGAAAAAGCAAGACAGCAGAGAAAGACAGGGACAGAAAGAGCGACAGACAGATAGACAGAGAGAGAGAGAGAGACGGAGAGAGAGAGAGAGAGAGAGAGGGACAGACAGACAGAGAAAGAGATTAATGGATGATGGATTGATGAATAATTAGTTCTTAAATGATGAGTACAAGACTTAATAGTTATTGTTACATCCATAGAGAATCAGTTCTTATTGTTCCGTTGTTAAATGTGTGCTGTAGTAGCAGCATGGTTATAATTAAACACTAAAAAACAAGAGGCAGTGTGTTATCTAAAATAATATCATGGCTGTGATTTCGTCACAGGTACAAGGCAAAGGCGAGTGCCATAAATAATCACATTGATCCATTCATGATAACATACTGTACAACCTTGAGTATCTATTGCTTTCTAAAACATTTTTTACAACAAAATAATATTAAAAATGAATACAAAAGGTCCTGAATTTCATGCTGACTATTACGAAATAGGAGGGAGGACCCAAAGATGCGGGATAGGGGATCGAACGACGTCATATAATAACGAGGGATAGCAGAAAAGGCAGAGCAAAAGGCTCTCCAAAATATAGAAAACAAAAAGGGATAAACACGCGGCTGTGGTGCATCCCAAGTGGGAATAGCACCTACAGCTGAGGTGCTCCCAAACGGAGCAGCCAACCGAGTGGAGTTGCGCTAAGCGGTGCAGAGGAGTGAAGCAAAGCCTAAGGGAACCCTGGTATTTCCCTGATCAGCTTCGTTACCTCAGGGGTTTCCCCCTTACTCATCCGTCGGCAATAAAAGCCCCGGGATGTCACCGACTAAGCGTTGAAATCTAAGTGTTGCGTCGCAAACGAGAGACACCACGTATTGCGTATGACGACGTGATCCCGAACAACGCTAAGACCCTCGAATCCTCGAGCTTTTCATAATCATGTAGCCAATCAACACATGGAATATAAACCGCCTCACCGATTGTTCTGTAACTGCAGTCGATGAGGACGGCGACTCGCACGGGCGCGTGAGATAGGACTCCTAACACTGACTATGCGTTAATAATTTCAATATGCCTTCTGCCCAAAAGTAGCTTGACACGAATGGGTTGTCGTTACAACGGTAATAATGATCTACCCTGCCTTAACATAGAGCACTATAAAAGGTTTTAATAACAATAATCAAATAACTGAAAATCAGATATTAGAATTTTATTTAATTTATTAGGGTTGTGACGTAATTTGTATGGCTCATATGTGTGTGTGTTTAATGTCAGTGTGCCCTCGTGTCAACAGAGCCAGTTTGATTATGGAGTGAAAGCGCATACTTTTCGACTGTACGGTCGGAACAAACTTATGTATTGTGGATGGACAGATGGCGAGTTGACGAGTGACTGAATTCAAAATTCAATATATATGAGTTCTACTGAAGATATGAAGGCATGAACCCTCTCTGTCTATAACAAACATAAACCAGCATTATGAAGCTGAATGTGAAAACAGACATTACTTAACCTCACGTAAACACAGTGCAAGCAAAACTCCATTAAAAATGAAATGCTTCAGTTCAATAATAAAGAAACAGCAGGTCTGTGCAACCCTTTGGAAATTCTTCCACGTTTTATTTGAGTGCATCATTGTAGGACCTTCCACCAGGTGGTAATTGATGCCTTTACATTAATCCTTATAAAGAACTAGTCATGAAACATCTATAATGAAAAACAAGCAACAACCAACCAAGCATGAAGAGGATGTGCAATTACAAACCAGAATGAGTTCCTCAGAGCTATACTCTCCTCCACTTGAGCTGCAGCTTTGATGAAAACAGTATTAAAAAGCAATTTCCTGCAGAACTGTCCATATCAATAATTCAAATTTGTGATTCTATTGATTCACAGGGGCTTCAGCTGTCAGCAAGGCATCCAGAACCCAAGCTCTATTTATATAAATTACCAAAACTAGCCTCTGGTTAGTGCTTATGGAAGTTAGTGAGTAAATTAATAAACAGCATTATAGCTGATCCTTTAAAAACACAACATTAGTTTATACTAAATATATACACCGTCTGATACTGTCAATTGATCTAATATCCATTCAAGCTAATTCTACACTGCTCACAAAAATAGAAGATGTTTCATTTCATTTTGAAATATCCCCTAATTTTCTGACCAGTATAATATCCATTAGACCCTAGCTGCTGTCTTGCTTGTTATGATTATTTGCTGATCAGTGTTGAATAAATTATGGTTTAATGACCGCATACTGTTCTGTATGTGCTGAGTAACAGGACTGAGTAACTGGAATAAGTAACAGGGCTGAGTAACATGGTTAAGTAATAAGGCTGAGTAACAGGACTGAGTAAAAAGGTTGAGAAACAGGACTGGGTAACAGGGCTGAGTAACAAGGTTGAGTAACAGGGCTAAGTAACAAGGATGAGTAATAGGACTGAGTATCAAGGCTGAATAATAGGGCTGAGTAACAGGGATGAGTAACAAGGCTGCATAATAACAAGGCTGAGTAACAGGACGGAGAAACGGCTGAGTAACAAGGCTACGTAACAGGATTGAGTAACAAGGCTGAGTAACAGGGATGAGAAATACGACTGAGTAACAAGGCTGAGTAACAGGTCTGAGTAACAGGACTGAGTAACAAGGCTGAGTAACAAGGCTAAGTAACAGGGCTGAGTAACAAGACTGAGTAACAAGGCTAAGTAACAGGGCTGAGTGACAAGGCTAAAGTAACAGGACTGAGTAACAAGGCTGAGTAACAGGGCCCTGTGTTTTATTAAGTAAATTATTATGGATTACCTATAAAAATATATAGATGGGACAGGAAGTGATAAAACATTGAATTTCAGAAGGATTTGAATCATTGTATTTTATTGTAAAATGTCACGTTATGGACCAGGCACAATGAGTACTATTCTTCAGTGTTCTAGGTCGTTTATAGTAATGCTTCATGTGCAGGACATTTAGTTTAATAATACATCTTAAAATGTTTCTTACTATTAATTATGTAATTTAATATATGCGTAATGTCCTCGAGATGGAAATTGGGATGGAAGCCTTCTGAGCAAAGATCATATCTCTGGACCCTTTTGGCTATAATACCCGTCCCACATATCGGCATTTTCCTAGCTTATAGCAAACATTTTGACATTGACCGCCACTTGCTGTAATTATATTCATGAAATGTAAAGACTTTTCAGAAAGTAGTATTTTTATCACGACAGCACAACTTTTTAAAAGTTTTCAGCACAAGTTCCAAATGCACAATGTGTTTCAACCTGCAGTGTATTCACAATTCACCTGCAGGTTTCTTTTAAAGCCATGGATAAATACAATTACTGACTGAAAGTGTGATTTGCATCACCTGCCCTGATCAACAAAACCACAGAGGCTCATTGAGAAACTCGGAGGGAAGCAACCGTGGCTCTCGTTATTGACAGCTCATTTTATCTTTCTCAATTGAATTCAAATGACTGTGAAAGGTTCGCACAAAGGATTCCCGTCCAACACAATCACTCTTCTCTTGCTCTTCCTGTCCTCTTGTATTAACCCTTTGTGAAGGTTTATTTCATTCTTAAATCCTAATTACTGATAATTGGTTGAGTGGCTGAATGAAACGAGGTGGACATTTTAGTTCCAAGAACATTTCCTCTGTGAATTTGAATGTGTTACTCCAAAGTTTTCAGTGAGTTTTACATTG
This sequence comes from Parotocinclus haroldoi, assembly GCA_034779995.1. Classification (NCBI taxonomy): domain Eukaryota; kingdom Metazoa; phylum Chordata; class Actinopteri; order Siluriformes; family Loricariidae; genus Parotocinclus; species Parotocinclus haroldoi. Next base: position 544 of record JAUZST010031096.1, on the reverse strand, counting down.
CAGTCATGTCACTCTGTTTCTGATCTCACATCCAGTTTTTACCACAGAATTAGCCATCATGGCTTCATTTGATTACTGTACTTCCTCTGTGTTGGTTCAGGAGCTTGTTCAAGTTAGATACAGGACATGTTAAACAGAAACTGTGAACATCTTATCAAAAATAGCACAGATTGTGGTCAGAACAAACTCAGGATGTGGATTTTCCAAATCCTGTATAAAGCTAAGTGCTTTGTAACCTCGTACATAAGGACAATTTTAAATTTGCTCTATACCCTTTGTACCTAACATAGTACTTAACCTGACCTGTTCCATTAATAGAAACACACTGAGGTGCTAGTTCCATGCAAAAGACAGCACATACTGTATGTAGCCAAAAAGAAACCCACAAATGTATGAAAATTAATATTTATTTTTGAAACATAATTGCATCACATACACTACATCCAATAGATTAAAAATAAAAAAATTAATTAATAAATAAATTAATTTAAAAAAAATAAAAAATAAAAAATAAATAAATAAATAAATAAATAAATAAATATAT
>JAUZST010031085.1:0-29161 GCA_034779995.1 Parotocinclus haroldoi | reverse complement strand
GTGTGTGTGTGAGAGAGAGTGTGTGTGTGTGTGAGAGAGAGTGTGTGTGTGTGTGAGAGAGAGTGTGTGTGTGTGTGAGAGAGAGTGTGTGTGTGTGTGAGAGAGTGTGTGTGTGTGTGTGAGAGAGAGAGTGTGTGTGCGAGAGTGCGATAGATGATCCCTGACCTGAAATAAAACTGGAAGGTTCAGACGTTAAAAGCTTCTCCCAGCTCTTTCTCTTTTTTTCTTTTCATTTCGTGTTGATGATTATCATTTCCTGGAGCTTAAATAAACCTTGGTCAGTGTTAGTCATTATTACGAACACGTTGGCACATCGGAGCCAAATGGAGCCGGGTTCGAGTCTCAGCCTGGGCACTGGCTTTATGGAGTTGTATTTGATCTTATCTTGATTTTTTTATTTTTTTTTCCTCCTCTGGGTTCTCCACATTCCAAAAACATGCTGGTGTGTCCATGCCACGGTGTGTAACCTGTAAATAAAACCAATGAAATGGATCCGACTTAAATGTCCAAGTGAAAACATCCCGAAGAATAAGAATTCCGAATGACGTGTGCTTTTCTTGTATGAGAAATTGATCCTTTTATCAACTATTTTAAACCATCGTTCATCTTAATGAATGATTTTCAGCGATATTTTGACCAGGATGAACGTGTTTAAACCCAGACCGTGATTTCTGTTCCTCTTCTCAGGGGGGTTTCTAAAACGTTCTATATTTAAACTGCTCATAACTGGTCCAACTCTGCTTTTGGTGCTTTATTGCAGAGAACCGGTTGCTCCCGGAGAAAGAGCGTCAGCAGGTGGCTGAACGACTGTTACGCATGATGTGTACGGATCTGGGGCTCCTCAGTACACTCAGCAGCAAGGACTTCCTCAAGCTGGCCCAAACTCTGGTGGACACGGGTTCCCGGCACGGTGCCTACTCCATACGCGAAGCCCTGGGAGACATGAGCACCCTGGCCCTTAAGCAGCTCCCTCGCATGTACAACCAGGTGAAAGTAAAGGTCACCTGCGCTCTGGGGTCCAACTCTTCCTTGGGCATCGCCGTGACCTGCCACTCACAGACTATAGGTCCCGATTCCTGCTACGTTCTGACGGCGTATCAGGTGGAGGGGGTCCGCCTTCGACGTTACGTCCTGGGACTCAAGGAGGCGTCTCTCAGGGAGGGTCCTGAACACGTCCACCACTGGGTCCAGAACGTCCTCTCTGAGTTTGTCATGTCTGAAATCCGTACGGTCTACGTCACGGAGCCGCGTCTGTCCACGTTGTCCAGTAGTGGCCGATCGAGCCTCAGCCTGAGGTGTTCTGGATGTTCCCTGGCAGCCACCGTCCAGGCCGTTCTGGGGCGCCGTAGCCTGCAGTCCAGGGGCCTTCATGAACTTGGGGAGCTCCTGGCGACGTGCCGGGACATCGCTGGGACGACGAGCTTTAAAAGCGACGGCAAGGCGGCTGACGAGACTCAGCCGCCCCCTTGCTGGGATTTGAACGCCGAGGCTTTGCTCAAGGTTCACGAGAACTTTGAGGCCATTTGCGAGGTGTACGGGCGCTGCAAGAGCACGGCACCCCTCCTGCAAGGCCTCAACAAACACCTTCTTGCGACTGTAGCCTCCCTGCTGGCACCGTTGCGCCAGGCGGCGCAGGAGCTCGGGGGAGATCGCTGGCCCACACTACAGCAAGTCCTGCCAGTCTACCTCCGTCTGGAGAAGCTGTTTACCTCCAAGGCTGGGGAGGTAGGGGCCGGAAGCAAGCTGTGTCACTACTTTCTAGAGGCACTCAAGGAAAACTTCAAGGTAGATCGAGTCCATCAGGTCGCAATGATCCTGGACCCACAGCTCAAGCTCAGACCGGTTCCTGGATATCAACACGAGGAGATCATCTCCAGGGTCTGTGATATGGCAGCCAGCATGAAGGACCCGAACGGTGGCACGTCCGGGATCTCCGGCGACGAACGGGACAACGACGGACCTTCCGCGCCCAAGCGGGGACGCCCGGACTCCGGGATTGAGAGGCCAGCTTGCGCTACTGAGGATCCTCAGGTCCGGAAGGAGCTGTTCCAGTACCTTGGCGAACCCCTCTTTCAAGCCACGGGCGATCTGTTTCAGTACTGGAGCTCCGTCATGGACCGATACCCCAAGTTGTCCCGATTGGCGCTGTGGCTCCTGGCGGTGCCTGCCATGGGAGTCCGCAGCGAATGCGTCAGCATCTGCGAGCAGACCTTCGCCATGAAGAGGAAGCGAGAGGTCACGGCCGAGGAGATGAACAAACTCGTCTTCCTCAAGTGCAATTTTGCCTGACGGGGTGCAGTGCCACCTACTGGTCGCACTCCGAACTGTTCTAGGTTCACCCGGTAGCTTTGCTTCACGTCGTAGGTTAGAACCGTCAAATAAAGCCCAAGAGCTTCTTACCAACAGGGGGGGGTCTTGCTACGGAGCAATACTTTATCAAACGGGACAGCTCGAAAACACACACCTCAAACCTCAGCTTGCCACTGGTCACCAGAACTTTGCCCGAGCGGGAAGACCTAAGGGTTTTCCCCTAAAGATGGAGATGAACTTTTCTTGCCAATGCTTGAATCATTTAAACCAAAACATGGACACACTGTATTCTCTGACCGCTTGTGCGTAGCGTTTCTTTCACATCAGGATCGGCGTGACTGTTTCGTTTTCCGTGCCACCCCGTCTCGTCTTTGTTTGTTCCGAGTCCCCACACCCCCACCCCAATGACGCGCGACTATTAACCTTTTTTTTTTTTACCTTGCTGTACAAAACGATCAAATTTAGCAAGAAACTGATTTTAGATTTACCTCTCAACGCGCCTCCACTCGCAGTGCTTTCTTGGATGCTCCGCTTCCGGCCGTTCCCCAACATTTACATATTTATTTGAGCTCGAATGTAATTTTTATTGCCCGTGGTAAACGTGTTAGATTTTCCGTTACAGGGCCTCGCTGATGGAGAAATTATTTATTTACGTCATATTTATACGCCTCTGATGAACCGACTGGGGTTTATATTGGCTCGGGTTGTGGTTCCGTTTGGTACGTTGGTCCATTTCCCAGAAGCATACCCTTTGATCTTAATTTGTATTCCATTATTGGTCTTCGCAATATGGGCATGAGCTTTGGAACCATTGTAGGGACTCCTGTGTGCCCCTGTGCCCGTCTGTGTGCGCATCATTGTCCCATCCTAAGGTCCCAGTATTGGGGTTTGTTTTTAAAGGCTCCAATTAAAGTGCATTAAGTAATCAGAAGGTGGCATTTACAAAAAACAAACTGTGAACTTTTGTCTTGTCTGAGAACCTGCTCAGAATCCAACTGGATCCAGAGCTCTGCCTATTTAGTCCCTGATAAGAGACCGAGAAGCACTGCTGTCCAGTGGAAGGACACACTCGGATGTAATTGGATCTCGGATCAGTTCTGAATGAGTTTTGGGTTAAGGCGACCCACAAGGTTTCCCAAGAGATGCTCTTTGGATTTAGAACCTTCAGCTCTTCTGTTTAGTTCTTGGTTGGTTTTCGGACTTTGGTCTTTATGGATAAGCGTCGTGCGGCGACAGAGGATTAGTTTGTCAGAAGACGAAGACTTCGCAGTCACATATCCCCTCAACCAGGCCAGAAATGACGGGTGTGCCATTCTGAGAATTCCGTTTTTAGTTTTCTCTGATTTCGTCGATAACGATCATTAATCGAGGGCTTATCTTGGTTTAACTTCTGTCAGTCTGCCTGAACTGGCCTCGTGTTTTCCATGACATAATCCCTTTTAAGCGCAGTTTGTTTCGCCATCCTTCTTTTTTTTTTGTCGAGTGTGTTTTTGTTCTGGGCAGCTCGTGGATAGCCCTATCGACGCAAACCGTGGTTCTGGTGCCATCTGGATTTAATTTTTAAAAAACTTTTAAGGTGAGACTTTTTTTATTTTTAAAATTTTTTATTTTGCCCGTTACTCGTGCTCCATAATATCGTGCACACCCCTGGCCCTGATTGAAACCCTTTGAACATTTTGGAGCCCTGTTTCTTCATGGAACGAATAAACCAGCGTGTTTGAGCACAGCATTTCTATTTAATAAAAGCTTAAAATCGATTGTGACGCCTCAGTCGGCGTAAACTAAACGGTTCAGTCCTCGATGCACTGGATTTTATTACTGTTTGTACCAAACGGAGGACGGTTCGAATTCTTATGAAAGGACGGACGTGTGGAGAGCTTCCAGCAGACGTTTGTGTATTTCATGCTTAGACTTGACGGTTTCGCACCCTGGCCCAGACGCTCAGCTTTTTAATTTAGTTTCACGCTCGTTTCTGGCGATCGGACTGTTTTTGTGCCACGTTTTAATTCCGGTCGAACCCGGTCTGGGTCGCAGCCGTAGACGAAATGAAAAGAATCCACCTGTCCCTTTCTGTCGCAATTTTCTTTCTGAGCCACAAGAGGGCACTGCCGAGCACCGTACCCCCTTTTCTAGGCGTAACTTTTAGGCACCGATCGTTGGGTACAGACGTAGTTTATCTTTGCTTTAAACGGAACTACCCGGGAAACTGTTGTTATGGCATAGCGGAGTTGTAAGTTCTCAGCAGACACTCATTTGCAATATTTAAAAAGTTTTGTTTTTCGCTTAATACAAAGAGCAGTGGCTCTCCTTTTCTGTCCAGAGTTTGGCTTGTTTTGGGTGCCCCACCCCCACCTTCCCAATGATTTGTGTATGACTTGTTTGAAGCGTAGGTCTAATTTATACTTTTTTAGCACACTATTTTTATATCTATATGTGACTAATGATAGAACTCGTTACTGAGTCTCAGTAGATACAGAGCGCTGTGCAGCATCCTCAGAATCTCATGTACTGTGTGAATAAAAAACTCTCAATCTCAAGCTCTGTTTTAGCTCTCTGTCTCACTCTCTCTCACTCTTACTCTCGTTCTCTCTTGCTCTGCTCTCGTGTTTAAAGAATATATTAAAACGGCTCATGTTTGGGTCCTTGTTTATTGGGTGCAGCCAGATCCTTGAAATATTGGCAATATGTCGGGTACAATGTGATCACCTTATGTTCACAAACCAGTTTGAGCTATGCGAAATGGGGTGTTATTCTGAAGATAAGGTAAATAAAGTGGGTGCACAATGGTGGGTTAAGGGTTTCGAAACGTGCCCTCTCCAGACCAGGACGGGCACACGCTTTCACGTTGCAGAGCAAATCAAAATCAGACCAGACAACGATTTTCCAGTCTACTATGGTCCTGTTTTGCTGAGCATCAGATTGCTGCTCCTGCTGTAGCCCATCTGCTTCAAGGTTCAGAGATGCTCTTTTTCCTTCCTGTCTGCTCAAACCAGTCTGGGATAGACGTGCCAGTTATGCCCAGAGAACTGCCCTCTGTGGGTATTTTCTCTTTTCAGGAAAATTCTCTGTAAATCCTAGAGATGGTGCTGTGTAGGCCGATACCAGTTAAACATTTAGGCAAGGATAGAGAAGTAAAACTTAAACTTTAGAAACAGTTTACTTCTTGGAAATGGATCTACTTTCAGTTGATCAGATTTCCCATGGATGTTTTTTGGCGGCTTTTTTTGCGCCTTTGGTTTGACGGTTTCCCTCGAGAGGATTAAACTATATATGAACTAAACTGCTCACAAAATGGAAACCTATTTACACATTCAGAATGCTTTTCAAAACGTACAAGGTTGAAGAAACCTTCTTGACTCCAACAGTGCTTCCAGGATGGACTTTGGACCCACCATGACCAAGAGTTTGGAGATGAATATCTGAAGGTTGGTTAAAGGACTAATATAATATAATAAACTGCCTTTTAATGTGGCGTCTTTTAAGGCTGTATTTGTATTTGACCACGTTTTAACCATGGTTACACACCTGATGTGATCTAGTACTTACATTTACGTGAGATCAAGCAAACAGCTCGAGTTTAATCAATTAGCTGGAAAAATGAAGTTAAATTTGGGATATGTAATGAGCAAAGGTTTTCACAAAGAAAACGCCATTACATAGAGCGCCCTCTGGTGGCTATGAGAAATGACGTTAGAAGAAAACGTTCCTTTAAAAAAAACAACGAAACATGATTTTAGAAAGTGAAAAATTAATCTTTGGGCTTTGAGTGACACGCTGGTGCTTTTCCAACGGAGTTGTTATATGTTATATAGTTGTTGTATGCCCTCTTGTTCAGCAAATCAACAAGCTAGAGCTCATAGAGCTTAGGTACGTTTTAGTTAAAACAGTTTCGACGTCATGCTTCGTATTCGTTTAATTCATTTAATTCTTGAGTCGCACTATATCAATTGCGCCATGATTCCACCAGGGGGCAGCAAAGGAATGCTTTCTTGCACTCGCCGCCACCGCTGTTTAATTTTCATATCAATTAGCCTATAGATTTATTTTCAGAAGGAAGTGTGCATTGCTGTGCTTTAGTTTGATTTTCGTACGACTGTAAATCGTCCAGGAGTTAAAAAGATGACGACATCGTGACAGTTACATCATGCGTGATTTACTCAAACCCGATGAATCACCCCGCTAATCCAGCACTAGGCCAGTAAGAGCTCCCCGGATTTACACTGAATATGAAAACAAATATTCTGGTCTTAATTGAAATCTCCTGCTTGATTTTGGTTTAGTTGTAGGTTAATTACTTTCTAAATCAAATATGAAGTCGAAGTTTTGATTCAGCATCTCATCTTGATCGTGATTGGCTGATAAGTTGCTTGTCGTTACTCAAAAAAGTAATCCATTACTTGTTTTTTCTAAATGTAATCGGATTACTCATGACCGTCCATTTTTGCATGTCGACAGTCCGACAAATATTTAAAAACAAGGAATATACAGTCACTGGTCGTATGATGGGCAATGTGCAAGAAGTGAATTCGTTTAAGCTTAAATCAGGTTAATTTCAGCATCATTTTATAATTTTTTTCAAACTAACCAACTTGAACATGATTGTGAAAATGCTTCCGGCACCGGGACGATTCTCCTGCTGCTGATTTACTTTAGATAACGGCACCGCTAAGTTGTGTAGGAATGAAAAGTCAAAGTCTAAACTTAGCACATGCAAGGTTTAAGGGTCTTGCTCAACAACAGTCCAACAGTGGCAGCTTGACGGAGGTGGGGTTTGAATGGATCCCTGGATCTTCTGGTCCACGTTTCAGTACCGTAACCACTAATCCACCGCGCTTCTGTTCTTAGGCGTGATGACCTCATGAGCGTGGGAGCCAAACGCCGGGCGTGATTTCTTTAGCACACCCGGGAGAAGTCGATTCTCTCCAGGCGCCTTTAACCGCCTTCGGCTTAAATCATGCTCGAGCTCCGAAGCAACATCGCTGTAAAAGTTATCTCAATTATTTCTTGATGTCAGGTCAGGAGGAAATGATTTCATCAAAGACAGAGTGGTTTATTGTTTCAGGCGCTAACGGTGCGCTGTAACTCACGTCTCCTCCATCTCTCTGCTTTTGGCCTGGACTGTGGAACAAAAGGCGGAGAAGATACCGGAAAAATACAACGAATTTCAGCTACAAAGAATTATTTACTAATTAGTATTTAATACGAAAAACATAAAGCCACGAGGAAGCTCTGCTTGAGATCAAACATGGAACTAAACGAGCTAACAAACTAAACAGCCCTGGAGTCATGATTACTATTAAACATATTGTCCGTTTAGTTTATTGTTCATTTTTTGGTTTAGGCCCAATTTGTTCTGGCTAGGAGGGCAGGCTCAGTGCTTTTCCCGGACAGAACACTAGGCCTTTACAGGCCAGCAGGTGTCACTGTTGCAGTACCGAATGCCCTTAGTCATTCATCATCAAGAAAAGAGGAGCAAAATAATTAAATCCCACGCACAAAGCAATCCATACAAAAACATGTTAAACAGTCAAAAAGCACTAATGAGCTAGAATTCAAATTCATTATTTGTATGTAAAAAAATAAACTTAAATTAAGCACTTAAATTTAACCCCCACCACCAAAATAAAAGCACAAATATATTTTAAAAAAAGTCTGGAATTAAAAACAAACCTGTAATGAAAAACTGGAATGAATGAATCGGATAATATATAATGATTACAAAAACAGAAAGAATTCCAAATTATATTATTTGCTTAATTTTACTATGATTTTAATATACTTTTAAGTAATTATTTAATTAACATCTAGGTCACCCATGGGGGTTGGGTCCCATTTTAAGTTTTGGTTCCTTCCAAGAGATTTTTCTTTCCACTGTCGCCCTGGGCTTGCTAAATTTGGGATTGGCCTTTTAAGATCGTAAAAGATTGTAAAGCTGATGTAGACAGTGCTCCGTTATAAAAAGCTCTATAGAAATCTTTTTAACTTGAATTGAAAATAAAATAAAGCAAAATAAAGCAAATAAAAATACATTTAAGAAAAACACCCAAGCAAAGGAACCAAATTAATAATGTAAATCTAAAATGTAAATGTTAAAAACAATGCTCGCAGAAATTAGGGAATATTTCGTTTTGAAGTATCTCCTATCTTTTGTGAGCTGTGTATGAATATAAATAATCCCAGGTTTGATCTGGGATTGTGGGGTGTGTGTGTGTGTGTGGGTGTGTGTACATTATGTATGTATTACGTTGTGGGGGCTTAATTTTACCTTGCTGGTCCCCAAGAATAAAACTGCGTTAACGTTATTTTAAGAAACAAAAGGTTCTCTTTAGGGTTACTGAAGTTAACGTTAGGGGTAGAGGTAGCATTATTTGGCTACACAGATCATTACGTCAGTGGAAGTTGTCCCCACAACGATAGAGAGACGAGCTTTTGCACCCCGTGTTCGAGTTTTAGGTCCGTTCTATTTCGGGGTCAATTCCTCCCAGGCTGAGGCTCTTACTGAAGATGAATGAAGGAGTAAATGAAAGTGGAAATCATCTAAAATCGATGCTCATTTATATAAATGTAATCTATAATAAAGCTGCTGCTCTCAGGATGGATGGATGTTTGTGTGGAGCTGTGACTCCTTAATAAAAGTTCCCTAATAAAGTGAGAAAACTGATCCTGGATCAGCAGCGTTAGTTAAGAGTTGTTTATTTAAAGTGCTGTATGATTTATGTAACCTCGCTGCTGCTGAGTGTGTGTGTGTGTGTGTGTGTGTGTGTATGTGTGTATATAAAGTTTTGGCCCTGAGTTCATGTTTTTTGGCCCTGTTCCAGCTGGGCTGATCTCAGCTCTACTGTGCATTAAAGGTCATCCATCACTATATGCTGTTTATGGCTCATGGCAGCTTCTTTATCTTTATTTTCTTTTGTCGTCCCGTCAGCTTGATTTGTTTCCCTGGAAATCTGGCCTGGATCAGAAGATCAGAAGAAGAATGGAGAGCCCGTTTCAGACACGCCACCAGGTAATTCTGTTTGTTGAGCAATGTAAGATTAGATGCTGGATCTTTGGAGCTTGATAATCACATGTAAAGTTGGATTGACTAAGAGTTTGCGTGGATTAAAAAAAAAGGTCCGCTTGATAAATCGTGCAAAAAAGGCCAAGCTGATTCACAGATATTTTAAGTATTACCAAAAATCCCAGCCAAAAACGCTTTAGAACTGTTATAAAGACCATATATAACATATATAACACATTTATCTCTTTATCAGACCGCAACCAGAAAGACGTCTATGTGCAATATTTAAAATCTTTATTGATAAACTTTATTTCGCGTTCATCAGGATGTTGACCCTTCTGTTGTCTTTTTGGAAGGGTTTCAACCAAGGTGCCATTTTTTAAGGAACTGGAACAGAGTGAAAAGTAAGGATTATAAGTTTTCATTTTGGCATTGCTAAAAAACAGAATGGTGGCCTAACACTTTTGCACAGTGCTGTAAATATCAGTGGAAAAACACGCTTTTAAAAGAACGCTTCTATGTTTGATGTTGTGCCGCCTCTCTGACCTAATGCGGGTATCACGTCGGCGAGGAAGGAGAGCCACACATGCAGACAGAACGTGCTGTAATTGGGCTTAATTGAGAGTTTTATTGCCTGGAGCACATGATGTCTGGAGCTTTTATGACCTCTTTCTCACACTCGCACATCATATCGGGCCCTAATTGAAATGAGCGCCTCGTATCCCCGACGCCCTTCACCCTGAGCCGGAGGATGCGCTTCATTTGCAGCGCTCGTAGTTGGAGAACAGCAATTTCCTGTTGACGATGGAACGTGGTCTGGGCCAGAAAGTCCAGAAAGCCACTGATGTGGAAGCGGCGGGGGCTTTTGCACGGTGCTCTCGGATAAATATCGGATAAGGCGTCCCGGCAGCGCTAACCTGTCAGCAGAACCATGTGTTTTTATGGAGGCCTCGTCGTTCTGACATGAGTCCGCTAATGAGACCACTAACGACCTCCATATGCAGAAGACGGGGTTTGATTAAACGACGCGGTACAGTGTGCTGGTTGTGCTAATTACCGCGTTTAATGCTTAGCTGCAAATTTTCTTAGCTCTATCTAGTCCGCAAACATCTGGTTTATTTTAACACTTTCTTATGGAAGCAAATCTGACAGGAGTATTGCTAACGAGTGCGCACAGTATCTCGTTTAGTTTTTGGAATAGAATCCTGTTTTACTTGATAAACAAGGGCACTTCATTATGGAAATAGTCCAAAATGCAATTACAAAAAAAAATTAAAGGACCTGGGTTTGAGACCCACTGATACCTTTGTTCGAGTTTGGCATCACGTGCATGCATGAATGTGCGGATCTGAGGGAGGAGATGCCGACTAGAAGATTATCAACTAGGGTTGGGGGACTAGAGTCACATGACTTAAGTCACAAATTTCAGGACTTGCTTGAATAACTTTGATAAAAGTCTTGACTTTGACTTGGCATTCCTGACTTGAAACTTGGAATTGAGACAGATGGCTCTAGGTTGTTTTTTTTTTTGGTTCCTCAATATGATTGGATTTTTTCTTCTATTGTTACTATTTGACATGATGAGTTTGACTGATGAGTTAAAAGTCCAAGAAGAAATTCAACGGCATGTTAAGGATGAAACTAAAATTAATCTCTCTATGACCACTGTCTTTTGATTTAATTTTAGTAATATTCATTTGAGTAACTTTACTTATAGCTTGATATTTGACTTGACTTGCTAGATGTTTATCAGGGACTTGGGACGTACTTGAGACTTGAGAAATTTAAGACGGAAGACTTGCTTATGATGCTTATGCTTAGACCTGCGCTGATGCCTGCAGGCCCCTCTATGGCCTGGCACCATGTTCCAGCCTGGGCAGCGTGTGCTCTGTGGACAGGCACCATGGCCTCTGTGACCCTCACCAGGGCATGTCAAGACCAACGAAGATGATATGATACCAAACTGAGGGTCCATTAATCCATATTTAAGACGTTGAGAGAATTCACACTAATTAGAAGGTACGTCCACATACTTTTGCCGATGTAATGTGTTCCCTATTAGAGTTATTTCAGCGTCGTTTGTGGCTAATTGGTCCTAATTCAGTGTTCAGGCCACGGTATATAACGAGGGGTTTGAGCTTCCTGCACAGAGAGCTATAAATTTATCTTTAACACGACAGCCGCTCAATTCTTGTCCCGATGCCAGCTGTTGCGTTATAGGTCCTAATCCTTAAATCTCTAATGATGGCACCGTTCCAGTGCTGATGAAGCTCTTCGTGGATGCCAAATTAGTCTAAGCGTTGGGTGTTGGTGTTAAATTTGCTGTCAGAGTCAGCTAGCGGCTTGTAGCTACTTCAGCAGATTGGCTTCTTATTAGTTGTTATTAATCCTCAAAAACACTGAGGTCAAGCACTCTGATATTAAATATTTGAAACGGGCTGGTGTAATTGGAGTGTGCGTGTGTGTGTGTGTGTGTGTGAGACGATATGAAAACTTTATCTAGTACCACTAGTTAGGTTTAACACGTTAGCTATAGCTAAGAACCTTCTAATTAACCTAGTAAAGATAACTTTTTCAGACCTGTCTGTTCATTTTTAATGTATATAAATCTAGTACTGGTGAAAGTAACTGATATCAAACATTACAAAATATTACCACTGTAAACACGGGCTGCACATCGGTGAAACATAGATTTAATTGATTTATTTTCTGGTCGCCATACAGTAGTCTTTTAGGATAGCTTGGATAGCTATGGATAGCTTATAATCGCTTCACTTAACACCGCGGTATTGCTGAATAATGCATTTCTAACAGGTGTGATATTGCGTTTGTAAGGCGATCTCTCGATTATTCCGCATTTACACATAACATCTTGCAGTACCACATTTGACCGTCGGGATTCCCTTTAAAAACATAAGAGGCGCTGTAGAGCAGTGATAAACGGTGCCTCGGTAATGTGCTAAACTGTCAAACTGTATTCTTAGAAACTTTCACGAACGTGAAAAGAACGTTTTATTCACGGATTACAATACATAAGCAAAAATGTTAGACAAAGGTGATTTATATGCAACCGTGGGACTCTCGGCCCACTTAATGTGATCAGTGGTCGCTGCGCAGTATTCCTGTGAAAAGCTTTGTTTGGATTGGTGTCCGGTGCATACATGTATACACAAATCCCACACGGTTGAAAGCTTCTTGCAACAATTCTAGATGCCACCTTTTTCCTAGCGCATAGCATAAAGCTTGTTTCCTTCTTTCTTGAAGTGAAAAATGGCCTCATGAGGTCACACAGTGTGTTCATAGGTGGTTGGGTTTAGGCCTAATGGTCCTTCTGTGTGCTTGGTGTATAAACATTTGCTCACTATGTTGCCTGTTGGAGCGAAGTTTGCCGAATATGCGAGGAATGCTGTGTGTGGTCATGCCGTCCGTCACTCATCTATATGTTCAACTGCGCCGCTGTGTCAACATAATCCCTGCTTACACATTTACCCCTCACTCTTGTTATTGCTCCCTTCCCTTCGCCTTTTCCCCACAGTGAACCTCCTCAGAACGGCAGGAATGGGTGGGAGCTTTTCTATTTTATCAGCTGCACCGTGACGGATTAACTGGTATGCATTAATGGATTAGATGTAATGTTCAGCATGTGATCATCCTGTGAAATGCTGGAATTATCTTAAAGTAGACCTTAATGCAGTGAAACATTGTGTACTGTATAGAATTATCTTTACATTAATTGCAATTTAATGCTGTGCTTGGATGGCACAGAGGTCTGAAACACTAGCCCACCACTGCAGAGACCACAGTCAAGTATCGGAGATGCCTAATGGCCAGATTAGGCATGACACGGCGCTGTTGACTGTGGAAGGGAGGCGAGGTGGTCGTGGGCATCAGAACCCGTCAGACCTGTCTAGAGGAAAGAATGGACGTGGAAAAAATTATAGCTGCTGGAAGAGGAACTTTTGTGAACTTTAAAAGTTTGAGAAGTTTCCAAATCTACAAATAGGTGTCACCTGCATACCAGCAGACCATTTGGAAGCACACAGAAGAAGCTTTTATCTAACCAGAGTTAAAAGAAAGTACGTCTAGTTCTGCCAGAACTATCATTCAGTGGGAAGGTGAGACAAAAACAGCGTTAAAGATCTTCTGAAAAGGTCCAGATGCAGCCTGCTTTGTCTTGGGGTGTAGTGAACATTTTGGAGAGTATAACGTGATGGTACATGGCGGAGGGTGGGGAAGTATCATGTCTTGAAATGGTAGTATTTATTATTAAATAGCAATGTTAAACTTTTCAAGCTTTCAAAAGCTCTCCGTAAGTTGTGAGAGATTCCAGGTTGGTCTGAGGATTATCAGTGGATGTGGCCCATATACCCATATTGAACCAACCATGTTGAAACAATTTGAAAAATGCATATATGATCTAAAATTGCACATGGCCCCTCTGTATCTGGCCACGCTTCTGAAAGTTTCAACTGGGGCATGGCTGGATTTTCCATCAGGATGATCATGTGCATCTCCGTCCACACTGAAATGGTGTGGTGAGGCATTCAGTGCTCCGATCTTAACCCCACTGACAACTGAGCTGAAGAGTCTGTAAAACTCTTGAACTCTCTTCTGGACTGCTGAGGTACAAGAGTGCCTTTGTCCTTTTACGAATAAACCTAAACTTCTTGTCCAAATCTTAATAAACCCAAAGGTGAATCAATAAACCTGAAGTGCTTCAGCGCTCATGCTGGTGTTTCTCTCAGACCACGTCCACCAAGTGGTTCCTCACAAAAGAAATGAAGTGCAAAGGTAAATATTTGGGACTCGTCACTGCGACGTGACAAAGTCAGGACAAATATTTAACACGAGTTCAGGGCGAGTTTTATGGCGAGAGACAATTCCGCCCAGTCAGTTTGTCCGTTTGCGCCAAACAAGCAGAGAAGAAAAGATGGAGTCACATTCCTCATGGTGTTTCCTGCTGTGATGGATGGGACGTGGTGGACTAAAGAGAAACTGATCCAGCCTCACAGGAAGTCTGCTTTGTCAGTTGTATTTAAGAACAGTTTGGTAAACTCTTTTCATTGCACTTTATGGACTTTATTGTTATAGTTCAGGTAAGAATGGGTATGGAAATGGTTCACCCTCTGTTGTAAAGGTCAGTGCATGCCATCGTAACTCTGAGAACAAAACCACTGGTCCTTAGAAATTGGACTTACTGGTGCCAGGACACCACTGTGGATTTTACTTCAGGTTTTTGTGCCAGTGACCCTTATTTCAGATTAATAAAGAAGGTTAATAAAACCTCACCACAGGCGGAATACGAGCCGGACCAGCTCTGCAAACTGTTACTTTACCTATTGACCTATCCTGGTTTGTATTCCACCGCTGGTGAGTCCTACAGGGGTTCCTGAAAAGTTTGAAGTAGTTCTCTCTGGAGGCTTCTGACTCTTCTGTGCTCCTTTGGCCGTGAGGAATGGTCCTGCAGTCATGACACAGACCAAGTGTGGCACGTTTGAGGTCAAATTCTACTCTAGCCGTTTATACGGTTTTTGTTTTTGGTTTGCATGTTACCAACTCTTTCTGATTCGGGATTGAACTGCCTCTCACATCCAAAGAAGCTTTTATGTGGCCAAAATAGTTTAGGATATGCGCGTTCATGAAATCTTATTCCACTGATGCTTTTTAAATCGCAACTTATTTTACACTCAGTTTCTGTAAGTGTAGCTCACTGGGAATGACGTGCTTCCATCCATTCATCCATCTACGCACGAGCCCGAAATTGTGCAAATAGTAGCCACTAGAGGGATACACGCGCACGCACACTCCACTCTCCCTGCGCGAGCTCCTGCCTCCAGTGTTTTTACCTGCGTTTATGGACTTCCCCCGTTCAGAGGAGGAGGCAGGACTCAAAAACAGAAACTCCTGAGTGTTGAGAGCAAAGCCTGGTGCTCAGCCTGCCCAACTTGAACCCACAAGCCCTGATGAGGATCCGGGATGCAAGGCGTGCTGCAGCGCGCACCGCAACTTTTAATCCGGGCACAACTTTAGAACTCTGCTCTTCTCGTCTCGGTTTTATTTTCACTATGCATGCGGCTCGCGCTGTCCTGACGCGCTGTTTGCACGCTCGTGTCCCTTGTGATCTCATGGGCTGATCGGAGGAGCTTTGCAGGAACTCTGTCTGGGCTGCAGATCGTTTAGGTGATGGCATGAGGGGGGCTTGATTCGGATCTGATTGATGACTTATTAGTAATCACCCCCTCCCTTTTGGATGCGTTCAAAAGGCAACGTGGAGCGCAGAAATGAACGCACTACTACCGATCCGACATCGAGTCTGACTTACTCCTGGCATTCGCCACGCT
This sequence comes from Parotocinclus haroldoi, assembly GCA_034779995.1. Classification (NCBI taxonomy): domain Eukaryota; kingdom Metazoa; phylum Chordata; class Actinopteri; order Siluriformes; family Loricariidae; genus Parotocinclus; species Parotocinclus haroldoi. Next base: position 13,510 of record JAUZST010031085.1, on the reverse strand, counting down.
AGATTTGAAGTTCGCACGTTAAGAGTGAAAACATTTCCCCCTCCCCTTGAACCACGTTTTCACGAACCAATATGAAAGTGGGGACTTTGCTGCCGTGGCTTCCTTGTCTGATTATTCTGATGCTGTGTGTCGGGTCCGAGTGTGGCGCCGTGTGGAGGAAAGGAAGGTCCAAACGCGAGTTGGTGAAGCTTCGAGAAGCGCGGGCGAGCGTACCGGGATCGTGCGCCACACGTTTGCCCCGCGGTAAGCGCTCCGTGCCGGGGCTTGATCGCCGGCTGCCACGCCAGCGCAGGCGCGCCTCGGTCACGGAAGAAAACGAAGACGCACAGGGTGGTGCTTCTACGCGGGGACACGCGGTTTACTTCACCGGCCGGGGAGACCAGCTGCGCCTCAGACCGGCCGTCGAAATCCCCAGGGGAAACTTCACACTCGGAATGTGGGTCAAACCTGAAGGTGGCCAGCGCTCCCCAGCCGTGATCGCAGGTACGAGATGCGTTCTCAGATGTTTGTGAAGTCATCATGTAAGAGTTACGGTTTCAGCTCGTGAAGCTTTGACTGCGCGCAAACTTTTCACCGTCTGCGTAAAAGCGCGCTGCACATGTGACCCAGCTGGGGAATATTTAACACACTTTTAGGTGCTAGACCACAAACGATCACAGAAAGTTATGACAGTTCTTAGGGTGTGTACAGAGGGGTGCGCACAAGACTTGGAAAGGCTGCCTTAAAATCATCACGCATAACCTTATTTCTAGGTTGCACCATGCTACACCTGTATTAATGGATTGAAAATGCGGGGCTTAAAAGCAGGTTCACAAGGTGCATGTGCGCTCTGCCTTTCTGGTTCGCGTTTTCAAATCGACTCAAAGATGAACCTCAGGATCCCCTGCAGCCCACATAAGAAACTGAGACTGCCCAACAACTACCACCAAGCCCCCCCACCACCCAAAACACACACACACACACACACACACACACACACACACACACACACACACACACGCACACACACGAACCCACACCTGTCTCTGTGCGCGCTGGTTTTACTTGAGGTTTTGATAGGGGGTTGCCAGATTATGTATTTTCCCGTCTTATTATCATGTCTTACAATGAACCTCTGAACAGGGCACGTGTTGAATCCTGATTTAATTTCAGTTTAATTATTTTCTTATCTGTTTCCTAGATCGGTTAATTGTGATGGAAATGACCAATAAGATGTTTAGGGAAGCGGCAGTGTGAAACAACAACACACATTGGGGTGCATCACTAGTTTTGGTTGATTTAAGAGAAATTCTCTGGCTTGGCATCCACAAAAAATGTTCACAAAGATCTGAGGTCACATGAAACGAATTTCTTTGATTTCTGGCAACCCTGATAACTTCCTATTGAAGTGTAATGACGTATTTGGGAAGTAATGAGGTATGTGAGCTGTCCATAAATATTGTAGCTGGATGTCTAAGCAGGTTTAATGGGGTTTTCTGGTTGCAACCAGAATGGCCAAATGAAGATAATTATCCCTCTGCTTATTAGAATAATAATTCCTTTTTGAATAAAAATCATTCAATTTTTCATTTGATTCATTTAGGATTGAATAGATAATCAAATCCATGATGTGGCCATGGTTGTCATCGCCAAAAACTGCACATCTGTAACAATTCTGTTGAAAATCTGTCTTGGTCTTTATCACAAGAGCCATTTCTTTGCTCGTCTGTGGCATTTACCCCGCCAAAATAAAGGATGTTTGTGATTTGTTACACCTCCCTCGTTCCCGATCGCTCTTTTCCCAGGGATGACATAATCTGTTTGAAAGTGTGAGCAACCCTGGCTTTTTGCACAGCATCACAGTCTCAACTCGAATGAGACTTGCTCTGTTGATGCAGACTGGGAAAATGCCTCCGACCTGCCGGTTAGTGTACGCCTGGCATTTTCGTGGCAGCTCTGACTCACTTTAAGTGGTACCGTTGGTCCCTTTATAGAGAAATCCGGATGAATTGAGCATCAGGCTTGTTGTGTAAGAGCGTGCACTTGATCTCTGTGCATCCTGTCTTTAAAAGGAGGCTTTCAATACATGAAATGCTCTCATGAAAAAAAAAAGGAATCTTTTAAAACCGACCCGTGACTCTTAGGAAATAAGACATGACACAGAGTACATCTGGTTGAACGCAGCCAGTGCATCTGTTTTCTTTGTTGTTGTGCACAGGGACTGCTCCTGACTTTTTTTTTCTTACAGCCGGGAAGACGGGTCCGTTTAGGTCAATGAACTGAAACGTTAAGACTCTGAACCTGAGGCTAGCAGATGGGACAAACCGACGGTCAGAACCGTTTAACCCCTTCTGAATTCTGGGAACTATCTGCAGACCTGTGGTTCTGACCGATAGAACCTACTGAAAAAAAAGGAACTTCCAAACAAAGGAAAGCTTAACGTTGGTTTAAAAGGGTGTTCATTGTACCCAAGAGTTTGATCGTTAGACCTTCCACCTGACCAGGGCCTTTATGAGACGGGTCCGCCGCCTGAAGCGGATGGGGAACATGAAGTCCACTGAATTCAGGACCTTGAACAGCGCTGAGGCGGCGTTCCTGTGTCTGTGAGAAGACAGAACACCTCAGATCAGCGCGTAAATACAAGCCCGTATAATTACAGTAGACCAAGGTTGCCAAACGGGAATCTGCCGTGAAGCCGGCGAACAAGAATTGTTTTTAAGTTTGGACGTCGCTGCTGGAGAACTTGACCCTGATGATGCACAGGGCCACTGCAAAGAACGTTCCACAACAAACAAACTAAAGGTCACCAAGCCAGCGCTTACACAAGGCCGTCTTCCACAAGGACAAAGCGTGAGGGTCAGCTGATTTTGTTTTGGCGCAGATGACTTTTCCATGACCTGCTGAACTGTGGAACCGACTGGGTTTGATTGCTGCCTACCTAAACTGATGCCCATGTGCCTTGATGAAACCTGTCAATCAGTCATTCAGAGTCCATGCGAAGACGCAATATGACCCTCTGGCATTAAGCAGGGCTGTAGAGATGTCCTGACCTTTAAAACTTGAGCTGAAGTTTGATCTTCACGAAATATTTTGATCTAAGAGCTTAGGCGATAGGGAAAGCAACCAGAGCCAGAGTTGAGGAGTGTTTCAAGAAACCTGGAAAGTTTGGGTGGATTGCGACAAGACCTCATATAGTCCAGACCTTTACCCAGGAGAAAACGAGTCAGCTTTAAAAGACCAGGGGTCACAAACTTCTCCAGCTTGGCTTGTAAATGGTCAAGTCATGAGGTTCCATAGGAGTTATGGGTAATCGAGGCACACTTGGCTTGGGAATATCTGGGGGAACTTTTAAGAGAAGCTCAAGGCTGTGCCCGTGATTACAGAAACCTGGACTGAGCCTCTCAACCTTCTGAAAGGAGCTTGAGTCTTTGTGCCAACATGCAGACCTTAAGATAGCGGGGCTGTAAAGTCACTTGACCCATCTACCAGGCATAGGTTGGTCTGGATAGTTCCCCAGCGACAGCCACATGAAGAGCAGATATAAACTGGTTAGGTTGGCAGTGCTTAAGGGTCTGGACAATCCCGACTCTTTGGATCACCCGTGGAAGTGGAAGACTTTGCTGGACCCCAGCCTACCCAGGCTAAGTAGTCATGGACCCCTGCTTTACCTGCTGGGATTATGTTCCTCTTGACTTCCTCTGTAGTTCCTCCCATACATATTCATTTGTTTTTCCAGAGGCAAGAGTAGCATCAAAGCGCTTGGACCCAAGCAAATGCAAATACCTGTGATGTTCGGACAGCCCAGGCCTCCAGTGTGGCCTCCAAATCTCAGGCACTCTTACATATTTATCATTCCCGAAATCCGAGATGGTGAGTCAAGACGGAGATTAGAACCAGTCGTCCTCAGAGACCGGACCCTGGATAGACGCCTGAGTTTGGTTCTCTAGTAAACGTGTAAAAGCGGCCCGTGTTTGTTACAGGCACTGCGACTGCGAAAATAATTAGCTCCCACATGCGCCTCGTTGGGCATGCACACGCACACTCCAGCGTAAACATGATCCTTGCACTGACTCGACTGAGGAACGGGAGGGCTTGTAGGGGTTGACGTGTGAACCAATGATCGAAGTAAACACGTAACTGAAGCCGAACCTGATGCGAGTCATCCAAGGCTAACAGGAAAAAGGTGTTTTGGCATGTCTAGCGTCATGGAGCCTGTGCAGCATGCGAGCTTTTCTGGCTCGAGCTTCTGACCGTGGTCAGCCGACGATTTTCATTCTTAGTAGGCATTCTCAAACGGATGTATGAGGTTCTGTTACGTGAGCCTCGGTTATAAATGAAAGCGGTAACCTCCCATCCCTGTGATGGTCCCCAAATTATTAGTGGGTGCTCCAGAGTAAAGTCGTGCTGCACACTAAACCGATGTTACCCCTAAATCTGTTCTACGGCCATGAAAATATTGATTGAAAAATTAAATAAAGATGAACAGAGGATCTCCAGTTGGTTGGAGAAAGACAGAAATTGGGAAGGCTTGGGAGGGATTTCGATATTTCTGCCTCTACAGAGTGACATATCATTAAACGATTCAGAATCTGGAGCAAATACCAGTCGTAAAAAGCTTAAACTGAAGAGGGGTGATCTTTCTGCACTCCCTCAGGCGGCACTACATCAAGAGCCGTTTACTGTATCAAACCTCTACAGTGCAGAGTTACCTTCACAAATACCACTTAAAACTTTACTGTACAAAAAACAAGCCTCCTGTTAAGCAGGTCTACTTCTCTGGGATCGGAGGCATCCAGGATTTAAATTTTACACTGTTTTTCTGTGTCATCCAGGTCTGTTCGATAAGTGTTTCTATGCCTCGAGTGACCGCGGGTGGCTGCTCGGCATCAAGACAGTAAGCGACCAAGGCAACCGTGACCCGCGCTTTTTCTTCTCTCTAAAGACCGACCGAGCTCACAAAGTCACCTCCATCCACTCCAACAGCCCTTACCTGCCAGGGCACTGGGCGCATGTGGCGGTCACATACGACGGCGCGTATATGAAGCTGTTTGTGAACGGTGCTCAGACGGCCATTAGCAGGGAACAGTCTGGGGACGTCTTCTGCTCTCTTACCAAAAAGTGTAAGGTAGGTCCCAGATAACGTAGCTGAATGATCTTGTTGTGGGGTATCTTTTAACGGGCTTAACCTGTAGATCTGCATTCTGCTCTCGACCCCAAGGTGTTCATGGTGGGTGGAAACGCATTGAACCACAACTACCGAGGTTCCCTCGAACGAGTCAGTTTGTGGCACCAAGCCTTGTCCCAGCGCCAAATCATAAGGGACATGCACGGCCACGACCCTGAAAACCAGGAATCCCTCGTGATCCAGGAGAAATTTGAGCACCCTGAGCGCAAGTGGCTGGTGATCAAGGACGGGAATTTCCCCCAGCCAGACGACGGACCCCGCGCTGGCCTGGACCATCTGGATACAACCCTTGTTCCGCCGGCTTGCGGCCAGACGATATGCGACAACCTGGAGATCATGCGCAACTACAACAGCTTCTGGAGCTTCCGGCGGCCCAAGACCGTCCGCTATCGCGTGGTCAATGTGTTCGACGACGGTCACCGCAGACCCACCGTGACCGATCAGCAGATCCATCTTCAACACCAACGCCTGAACGAAGCCTTCTTCGACTACAACATCACCTGGGAGCTGACGGTACATAACGTCACCAATTCCTCCCTCCGTTCCCGCCTGATCTTGGCAAACTGCGACATCAGCAAGGTTGGAGACGAGGACTGCGATCCTGAATGTAACCACACCCTGACCGGGTTTGATGGCGGTTACTGCAAGCCCAGGACGAGATGTTCAGAGAGCAAGATAGGCAATGGAGTGTGTGATCTGGAATGCAACTCGGACCACTACGGCTACGATAAAGACGACTGCTGCAACCCAAATATTACTGACGTCACAAAGACCTGCTTCAACCCCCTGTCCCATCTCAGGTAAGCCCGTTACGTGGTTTGATTTTGTCATATCTGTGTTGTGTCAGTATCGTTCCATGCCAAAACCTGGGTAGGGGGCGCTGCTGTAACTATATATAGGATTTGTAAATATCTGTGCTTAATCTCTGGTGGCGTCTCATGATGGGGACATTAACCTGAACCCCTTCTGTCCATCATGCTTTGGATGTTTGTTCTCTTCTCTAAATTTGGTCCCTTCTCTATGCCACTGGGGCCAGACCTTCTTGGTTTATCCTGGATGCCAGGAAACCATCAGCCCTCATCTCAACAGAGACTGATTCAAACCAGTACCAATCCATGGTGAAGTGACGTTGCCTTGATGCCCAGGCCTGGTCTGCAGGATGGACCAAAGAGCTGGCACAGGGAAGAGACCGAAGGTCTGGAGCTTGGGCAGCAGAGGTTAAGAGGGCTGGGCACACTGTCATGTAATGCAGAGCAGGGATGCCCCCATCAGAGATGGTTAACCTGAGTTGGAGTTGGACAGTGTTTCATAAAATTAAATAAGTTTATTTCAGCTACGTCAGCATTTGACTTTTTTGAACTTGGTCCTGCATGATGCTAGGTGCTGGGCGTTCCGCCATTCTTGTTGCCGGTTTACCCAGTGGCGAGGAATCGGGGCGAGAGAGACCCGCATCACACAGAGTCTAATTAATTAAAGTTTTGATTTGGTTTAAATGTAATCGAAAGAGAGGAACCGTTTCCATCTAGGACGAAGCCGCACCCTCGTTTCGGCTTTTTCTTTGGCCCTATGGCAGGTCCATGAATCAGCCCACGTGTCAGGACGCGAGCCATGCACCTTGTCAGGACCAGAAAGCAAAGCTAAATAGTTTTTCTTTCCATTTTCCACCTCATTCCACATGTCACCCAGTAATTTTTGATTAAAGTGCATTTAGCGGCAGTAACAATTACTCCTGGGTCGACCAGAAATGCAGTCGCAGCTCCGGGAAGGCAGAGAATCCAGATTTATTTCCATGAATTTAGGGACAATTGTAAGAGGAATTTATTCAGCACGTAGGGCTTCACTAGATCGCTCAACTATGTTTGTTTTCAATTTTAAACGATCCGTTCGTTAATTGTCTTGTTCCGACGATAATATCAGACTCCATTTTTGTAAGGCCGCTCTTCTCACTGCACTAGAAAGCTCGTTTAGGTCCTCGTTTATAACGAATGGCGACGTTTTAGGATTTGGGATGAATGAAACGACTGTAAACAAAGGTTTAATCGATCTGATCATGAAACAAATTCAAGCCGGTTTGACATTTGACGTTATAAACATCACTAAAAGACATGCATTTAAATCTAAATCGTATTCATTTACAGAACCTAGTGAGTTGTGCTCTTTAAGGTCATAAATTTCATTCTCATATAGAATTATTGCTAAAATTAGAGGTCAGGTTCTGCCATCTTAACCTTAACGTTTGATTTTTAATTGTAGTTTTTGTGTCTCCGCCCCACCAAATTAAAAGTTGGTTTTATTGATATTTAGAAAAAAAAATCTTCGCATTTGAGGTTATTTTCTTTACCACTTTTAAGTCTTTGAGGGCTCCAGAATCCAGGGTAAGCCTGTACCCAGAACGGGGTGCCAGACCATCAAAGGGTGTGCAACTGGTGTGGCATTTCCCTTGGGTCAGTATTATATATAATATATAGCTAAATCAGTAAAGTCGTCTCCGCGCCTGGTCGCTTCAGCTGAGGTTTTTTAGACTTTGAGTTATAGATATATATTATAGATTCCTAAAATACATAAAATAAAGCTCAAGGTCCCTATTTTTAGGCAGTGAGCAAAGCTGAGAAAAGTAGCTACACCCCTGTCTAGACTCATTAGGCTCCATGATGTATAAAAGTAAGAATCTTTGGAGGAATCTGGTTCAACAAGGAACCAGTCCCATTTTTGTGCCGTTTCTGAACAAAAGGCATAGCGGGAAACTATGAATGAACGAATTAAACTTGAACTTCCCAGTCCATTGCAGGGCAGGCAGGGGTCGCTCTTCCAGAGTCAGGGGATGATCCCCTAACAGCCTGCCCCTCCCTCTGGAAATGACATGCAAGAAAGCGTTATTTAGGAGGTTAATCTAGAGTGCGTGTTAAATCTTTGGTAGGGGATTTATCACGTTAGAGACTCTAAATCCTGGGCGAGCTTTTATTTCTCTCCCAAACGAATGCCTGCTCTCCGTCTTCTGTGATGCAGATGCACTGATTTAGCGCTGGGAGCCATGTTTCAGTAATCGAGTACAACGGTTGCATTTCTCTTCTAATTAACTTCATTAAGGGAGCAATGTTTTCTCTTCGTCTGCTGAGTCGATTCCAGCGCACATTCCTCAAGCACTTCAAATGACTCCATGTGCGGCCCGCAAGGTGACATCAGGCTCAGGGGGGAAAGAGGCATTTGTTTTTTTCCCCTCCGAAACGTATCCCAGTGCAATCATCGAAAGTTCATCCATCATCAGACATCTGGTCCGCTCGCAGAAAATCAGCAGCTGGCGACGGACGAGGACGCAGTCGCGATATTACGACTGACGGATTAACGACCGTTTCTTAGAAAGACACTTTGAGACCGGTGCCAAGGTGAAGGGGGCGGGCGACGAGCAGGAGATGAGCTCCTCCAGTGGCTGCTCGCTTTTCGCCTGATTGCAGCCTCGCCCAGGGAGACGGACAGAAGGCAGCGGCCGTGGGCGTTCTCAGACATTCCGGCTTAATTGTAGAACTCTGGATGAACATGACGCTTTGTGCGTGCGCAAACAACGAGCCATTGGGGTTTATTATTGCAGACTGAAGCCTGTTACCCATTTATTTATTTGGGGAGCTGGCTAGGAGGAAGCAGCAGACCTCGCATCCCGTTCTTTTAACAAAAGAGTGCCGAAAAATGTAACCCATGCTCGTTTTTTTAAATGCTTGCGCCGTTTGGTGAACGTGTGTTGGAACCGTCAGTCCAAAGCAGGAGCGGTTCCACTCTTAAGCGGGAGACACGTTTTTTTTTTTTAAGCACTGAATGTCTACGGAAAAAGGTGGAGGAACTTGGAGAGGAACCCCTGCAGATCAGCCGGGGCCGGTGCTCATCGTTCACCTTGCTGTTGTGTAATACATGACGAGCATTTTGTGAAACGTGAGCGGGGGTCAGCTGGCTTCTGAGCTTCACAATCACCTGACCTCTAAGCCCTACAGCCCATAAAGCTAAAGGGCATTAACGGATTTGCCCCTAATGGAGCGCTTTAACATAAAACGGCCTCTTAGAGGCACAAGATCCTCGCAATAGTGTATTCCTGTTTTTCTCTCCCCCCCCCCCCACACACACAAACAAACACTAAAACACACACACACATGAGTCCAGCTACACATACAGACCTGCTCGCTGATCTGTTACTGTTTTATCCTGATGAAGCCCAAAAAGGTGGCGACGGTGTCACAAGTGCTGATGTTGTGCTGCTCTATATATATATATATATACCATCCCATAATATACCACCCTAAATCATAAGCAGTATTGAAAATGCAGACTTGGATTTCGTCGCAGGCAGTATGAACCCTAAACGATTCCTGTTTTTCATTTCTTATATATGAATAAAAATCCATTCGTGCAATCCAGGCCTGCAGCACATTCCAAATAAGCTGGTATTTAGGGCTGGTAATGAATAAAAAAAATAACAGGTGATTGTTAGTAGCGTAGGGATGATCAGAGGAACTCCAGTTTATCACCAGACGTTTTAGGTTTGGAAGGGATTTAGATATTTCTGCGTCTACAGAGTGTAAAATCATTAAACGATTAAGAATCGTGAGGAATTTCAGTTCTAAAAAGCCTAAACTGAAGAGGGGTGATCTCTCTCCCCTCCCTCAGAAGCGTCATTGATCAGTATCTGATAGGAGCACATGGGTATTGTTTTAACCAGATCCACAAGCTCCGACCACTTTTTGGGGCTCAGGGATGGACCGTCACCATGGAAACGGGGATTGTGCTCAGACCTTTTTTAGTCCAAAGTCCAGGCTCTCTCATGGTACGGGGTCGGGTCCGGACCCTTGATAAAGGCCATTTACACTTCTGTGATGCAGCATTAATGCAGAAAAGTACACCGAGATTTTAGAGAAACGTAAACCGCTTTTAAGCAAGATTTTTAATTAAAGTACTAAAGCGGTATGTTTTATTACAGTTTAATTTTATCATCGATTTGAGTGTTTGAGATGCAGAGGAGATCTGAGGGAGGTATGACGAGGCGGCAGCAGGCCTCCATGGCCTCCGTGTAACCGTGCCAACAGTTGGCCGTATTTTTACCTTTGATCTATGTGCCATCAGCGCGGGGCGTGCGGGGTAAATTAATGACCCCTCCTGCATTATACAAATGGATGAAGTCATAATTTGCCCTTTCATATCGATCCTTTTAATAAAGTCTTAACGCTGCCCGCTGGCTGAAGGAACCCCGGAGGTTGCTCGCTCGGTGACGTTGCAGTTTTGCGATGAAACTCTCTCTTTTTTTCGGGGTGATTTATAGTTTGACGCTCGTAAACTTAACTTAAGGCAGGTCTGGTGGCCCGAGAATGGAAAATCCCCCATGATTGCTTATTCCCCGGGGAAAATAGGGGTTAAACCCTCGTTGCAGGATACAGGTCACACCTCTGTTTGGCCGCACGACGGACGTCCTGGGCCGGACTTCAGAAGACGGGCTGAAATGTGATTTTCAGATAAGCAGCTGGAAGACATTTGCAGAGATCCCTGGTGAATCGTGGGGAAAATCTGGACGTAAGCTGTTGCAAGAAGTGTTAGATGAACTATCGAGGCTGACTTCTCTGCTGTTCGCTCTCAGGTCGTTTGCTGATTAGGTGTGCTTTTGATTCAATCCAGCGACAAAGCGGACCAAACTATCCGAGTCATGCGTCTGCGGAGCAGCATGTTTGGCTGGAGGGGTCTCGGCTCGGGATTTTAACTGCAGCCACATTGACTGGCTGTTTGTGATCCAGAACGTGCACCTGTAGCCAATTCTTGTACAGAATCACGCAAAGACCTTGTTTTCACAAGTCCGAGGAATATAAGCCATAAAAACGACAACAAGACGGCACTGTTTGATCAAAAAGCGATAAGAATTATTATTAGACAGTACGTTGGCAGGCTATATCCTGGGTACCTGAGTCTCTCTTAACCACCTAGAACTGGCACCGTGTTTCCTGGTTTAGTTTATTTTGCCATCTGTTGCTTTTCTCGTTGCCCTTTTTACAGAATGGTTCCTCTAAGATTTGTGTTTGTGCTACTCCCTTGGCTACTTTAAGCCTGATGTGAATCACAGACTCCCGAGATTCGTCCTGATCTTCATATTCTGCACATAGTTCGCAGATGAAATTTGTTGTTTAGTGGCAACCGATTTTCACGTCGTTTTGAGCTACGTTCGTCTTTTCAAAGCCAAAACACCTCCGACCATGTAGATGGACTGCCAGGTGGCGTCTCCATTCTGGCCCAGTTTGTTCACTCATTTTTGACTTCAGGAACATTTTTTACAGGTCCGGATTCTAGTTTTTGCCTCTTCTTTTAGTGCTTACTCACGCATTTTTTGGAGACACATTTCTAGCCGAGTTCGGAGGAGCAGATTAATGTAGACAGGAGCTACTATGAGGTGTAACATGACTATGAGATCTAGGGTTTAACCCGTTTAGCTGGAACTGGACATACATTTATTCTTATGACAAAGAGTTGAAGTATTAATATGTAAAATTGACTGAAACAGAAGAAGTCAATTTATATTATTACATGCCTATTTAACACCTGAGAGACAGGTGCAATGAAAATTTTAAATTCGTTCGTTCATTACCGCCCACTTAACCCACACAAGGTCGAGGCCCACCCGGCAACTGAGCGCAAGGGCAGGAACAACCCTAGAGGGGGCACCGATCCTTTGAAGGGCGCAGACACACACACACACACACACACACACACACACACACAGTCCCGCACACAGTCACACACTAAGAGCCACTTTAGAGACATCAATTAACCTAACACACATGTCTTTGGACTGTGTGAGGAAACCGGAGTACCAAGAGTAAACCCACGCAGACACAAGGAGGACATGCAGACTCCACACAGAAAGGGACCCAGGCCGCCCCGCCCTGGGATTGAACCTGGGACCTTTTTTTTAAATGTATTTTCTAAATCAATTCAATTATTAAAAACAAACTTTTATATTGTATATTGATTCATATTTGAAATTGTTTGTTTTTTTGTTTGCACTGAGGATCAGTTCCTCACCTTCCTCACCCTCGACAAATAGAAACCTCCAGATCTCCTAGTCCAGTGTTTATTCATACCTAATCCGGAGGAATAACGTGAAAAAGAGAAAACAAACAAAAAATGTGATGCGTTCTTTTTAAGGCTGCATACTTTTGTGTTCCTGTTTACGTCTTTTAGTGTTTAAAAACACAATGATGTTAAAGCGTTTGCTTCTAGTACAGAACACTATACGTAAACAGTACTGCCCAAAGTCTTAGGTCACCATTTGATTTGTAGTGTAATGACCATATAACAGGTCCTTAAGTCACCACACAAGACCTCTATTGGGTTTAATGGGAACTAAAGTGACCCCGAGAGAAAGGCCCTTAACCCTTCCTCTATATCTAAAGTTTTTGGGATCTCACCACCTGGACCCACGAGTACAATCCAACTTGGAAGAGCCTGGGAATTGAGTCGGTGCTTTCTCTTTTTCTGTAAAGCAGGGAGAAACCTTTTCGTAGTAAATCACGACATTCCTGGCGTTCTTAAGATAAGAGAAAGGTGCACCGTGTTTTTGGAAATGTATCAGACCTTCACCGAGCCTCTGCTTTACCTCAGTCAGACTCGGACGGTACGACCTGTCTGCTCAGGCTGTCGTAATTCAGTAACGATGTTACATGGGGAAGGTCAGGAATTCCTCCTGGCTGACGAACAGATGTGGAGCTGTGACGTGATGGGGTGCATAATTAAAAACGCTGGTGCGAAACAGCTGCGAATCCGCCGCAAGTTGGTGGAGCTCACGCTAAACGGAGCGCCTGATACTGGTACCATCGCAGTCAAATCCAACGACAAGTACAAATCTGGCTTCAGCTCCAACGCTCCAAAGGTCAGGTCTAGACTATAGACAGTAACTCTTAACCTTTTGGCTGTATGACTGCTTATTCTTTTTCAACTGAAAGCCATGATTTTATGTGTTTTGGAGGAACAAAGCTTTTTACGATAACTTTCAAATGTTTACCTATTTTCAACCTTAAAAAAAACAAAATTATATTAAATCATAAGCTACTAGGATAGAATACTATACATACATAGTACAGTGCAAAAGGCCACCTTAAGATTGGCTGTTTATGGTACGACGATCATGTAACATCCGTCTCCCTGTAATGCACTGATCTTTGCCAGCTTATCTTACTTTTCATCCTGTTCCCTTTCTGATAAAGTCGTGTCTTGGCTGCTACCCTTACAAAAATACTGCAAAAGGATTGACTTGGCCTCTGGATAAAGCACTAAGATGCTAATATTGCTTAAGAGTTTCTGTATTTTCTGGTTGTATTCTAATAG
>JAUZST010031075.1:0-29162 GCA_034779995.1 Parotocinclus haroldoi | reverse complement strand
CACACACACACACACACACACACACACACACACACACACACACACACACACACACACACACACACACATACACACATGATTTAGTGATGAACTCTGTATACGGAAGGGAGAAGGAGAAGGCCTACCCTGTAAAAATTATAATTCCAATCGAATGTGGAGCTAAAAGGCAAAGGAAATGAAATTGAGAAGTCAACCATCTGACTTGGAATGACCAGTTGTGAGGTAAAATATTTTCTTGACTAAACATAAATGTCTAAATTGACAGGTGAACCACATAATCCTGATCCTTAGGTATTCAGTTTGTTATTTGTTAATTATTTGTAGTGACAATAATTAAGACATGGTAGTTCTTTAGTTACATTTAAATAAGTACACTTAATTATGTTTCTTGTATACAGTGGTGCTTGAAAGTTTCTGGACCCCTCAGGATTTTCTGTATTTCTGCACAAATATGACCTAAAACATCATCAACTTTTTTTCCTAAGTCCTAAAAGTACATAAAGAGGCCCATTTAAACAAATGAGACTTGGTCCATACTTGGTCATTTATTTATTGAGGAAAATGTATGTGAACCACTATGATTAGCAGATAATTTATTGGTGAAATTAGAGTCAGGTGTTTTCAATCAATAGGGTGACAATCATGTGTGAGTTGGCAGCCTTTTTTATTTTAACAACTAAGATCTATCAAAAAGGAAAAAAGAGTTGCTGATGCTCATCAGGCTGGAAAAGGCTGCAAAACCATCTCTCAAGAGTTTGGACTCCACCAATCCACACTCAGACAGATGAAAATGGAGGAAATTCAAGACCACTGTTACCCTCCCCAGGAGTGGTCAACCAACAAAGATTAATCCCAGAGCAAGGCATGTAATAGTAGGCGAGGTCAAAAAAGGTAACTTCTAAACAACTGAAGGCCTCTCTTACATTGGCTATTGTTAATGTTCATGGGTCCACCATCAAGAAAACACTGAACAACAATGGTGTGCATGGCAGTGTTTCAAGGAGAAAGCCACTGCTCTCCAAAAGAACATTGCTGCCCCACTGCAGTTTGCCAAAGATGTGTGGACGGAATTGTGGACGGATAAATCCAAAATAGAACTTTTTAGTTTAAATAAAAAGCATTATTCTTGGAAAAAGAAAAACACTGCATTCATACAGTGGTGGTAGTATCATGGTTTTGCCCTGGTTTGCTGCATCTGGCAAAGGACGGCTTTCCATAATTGATGGAATAATGAATTTTGAAATTAGAATATCATTCAGATAATCTAAAAGAAAATGTCAGGACATCTGCCCATTAACTGAATCTCAAGAGGAGGTGGGTCATGCATCAAGAAAACATGCAAGTTCTACCAAAAAATGGTTAAAGAAGAATAAAGTTAATATTTTGGAATGGTCAAGTCAAAGTCCTGACGTTAATCCCATCTAAATGTTGTGGAAGGACCTGAAAAGAGCAGTTAATGTGAGGAAATCTACCAGCATCTCAGAGTTGAAGCTGTTCTGTACGGAGGAAAGTGCTCAAATTCTTTCAAGCCGGTGTTCTGGACTAATCAACAGTTACCGGAAACGTTGCAGTTGTTGCTGCACAGGGGGGTCACACCAGATACTGAAAACTAAGGTTCACATACTTTTGCCACTCACAAATATGTAATATTAGATCAATTTCCCCAATAAATAAGTGACTATCAGGAATATCATGATATCGGACTGACTAGTTAGAAAAACATTCAGGTTTCAAACTTGAAAATATGAAAGGTCCACACCTAGATATCTCCGCTTTAAAATAACATTACTTAAAGTTCAAATTGTTAGCACCTGGCAGCTCCCTAGTTAAAAGGAAGCATCCTATGCCATTACCATGGTGAAGGACACTAAGCTCCTTGGTACAGCTCCTCGTACTCCTGGTATTTATTTATATGTACCTGTTTGCAGTTGTTTTGCCTGAAAATATTAAAACCCACAAATTAGGTAGAGTGATCACATAATTTTGGCCATGTAACATATGCCAATACTTTACTAAATATCAGTACAAATATGTAAAAAAATTATTCCACTTGAGGTATAGTTAAATTATATGTTATGGGTATAATTGTACATGCTGAAATACACTGTTGAAGAATGACATTAAAAACATTATGACCAAAAGCATTAAATGCATCTTTTATGCCACTTTCCTACCCATTTTAAACCATGACACCTTGTGTCTTCGATAGACTTTGTATTACACACCTTAAACCTGAAATCAATTGCAACTGATAGCAGTTTAAAAAAGATTAAATATAGTGATATATTTAGAATTGCTTGGTATGATGCAGTGCTTGTATAGTATCCAGGATTGAACTATTTTAATCTTAGAGAGAGAAAGTCAATTTTGGTGTGGTGTTTTTTCTGGAAAAGAAAAACACAGATGAAGACTGGAGAACAAAAGATAATATTTACCTAGGATTTAATTGTTTTCAAAGCAACAACAGGAAGCAACGCTTAACCTGATAATGTTGGAAAAACAGTTTAGCAATTTCCGAACCCTGCACTTTTCACTTGCTAGTTTATGAAACTGCTAAAAGCAGTTATATACTCTTCATTACAAGCTCTGTTGAGTAAATAAACAAGGAAACGTTTTATTTTTATAATAGAGCATTGTGTCGATGAGCTAATCATTGAATTCTGCATAAAGATATATTATTCATATCCCATGTTAGCTATATGATAATATTGTTCACCAACTCAGTGCCCTATGAATAGCTACGTTTTTTTCCCCACAAATGTTCAGAATTATCAGCACATTACAGTAACTGGTCCATCTTACTGGATTATTGTAATAATCATGGGAAGCACTGTGATGCAGTAGGCCATGTTAGTGCCTAAACAGCTCTGGAGACCTGGGTTTGATTCCACATGTAATCCATGTATCTGCACATATGTCACATCCTTTAACAGACCTTCTGTGATTTCCGGATAAGCACCAGATTCACTGTGGTCCTGACCAGAAGTTGAATGGATGAATTGATTTAGTACTGTTGGTATTCCCACATCCCACTACATTCAATCACACCACACCGTCACTAGGTACTGGTGACACTGATGCTTCAGTGGTGTGATAGTGTGAATTTTGCTGGTACGACTGGATCAGACACAGCAGTGCTGCAGGGGTTTTCAAACATCATTTCAACTCACTGTGCAGGGTGCTGGATTCAAGATTCTGGTGGCTGGAATTTAATTAAAAAATGTAGTATGAAATTTCTTACTACAACAAACTTTTTTTAAGGCTTTACACTAAATTTTGAGAGGTTGGGCACCGGAATTAGGCAATGAACCATGTCTCACAGTTGGAATTCCAGTTCATCTCTGATTGAGTTAAGGTCAGGGCTCTGTTTTTGAGCCAGTGCAGGAAGTTGACAAACTGACTAGTTCAAGAGGAGGAACTCTTGGAATGCCCATACTGAGAGTCACTTAGGTGTTCAGTGCAATCAATTCTACTGTCTTTGTTTGTCGTTGGAATGCCTAGATAGCTTCATAGAGCTTCATATTTGGAACCTGTTAGCAGTGAATGTGGTTGAAATAAGAGCGCTAACTATTTAGAAAGTTGTCCACATACTGTACATGTACTTTTGGCCATACATTAAGGCTTTAGAACACAATGCACTATTTTAATACACTTTATATTAGTATTAAATACAGAAGGTAGAAGCACAGTTTGTGGGAAAAAGTAGCTGCAGTGACTAAGAGCAGTAAAAAACAGAATCCACTTTGTTGTGTGATATACACTATAAAACTAGGGTCAAATCTGAAACAATTATCTTTCACATTACTTTTCCTGTAAGTACTGTTAGGTGCTAAAATGAACAAGCACACCATTAGAATGAACTCAACATAAATAATTAGACGCTGTTCCATTTGGTTTCTGAAAGCAGTGAAGCGATGTCTGACTCTCCTGACACTTCGACTTTTGTCTCCGCTTTCTTCTTCATAGCCACCTCAGTGCTGACAATTTATTTACCATATCAGAAGAAAGACCACAAGGCATTCTTCTCATATTACTTTATTTAGGGACGTCTTCTTCTTACCTTTAGTCCCTCATATTTATTCATTTTTCAGTTTTTTTGTGCTGTCTCTCAACAGTGTTCTCCAATTTATTCCTGTCAAGAAGTCCTGTACCCTTTCACATACCTATCTTTTTTCTTCTCACTCATTCCTCACGCTGCTCACTCCTATTCTGCCTCTCTTCATACTGCTTTACACCCCCCCCCCCCCATACTTTCACTCTCATCAACCGGATGCAAGAATAGAACAGGGGAAGCCCTCTCACCTCTCTATCCATGATGCAAAATTAGCATATTCATGAGAGAGTCTATACATTATACATGAGATCCTGAGGGGAAACAGGAGAAGAATGAGACACACACACACACACACACAAACCACGCAGAGAAATAGTGGAGGCGAATGTGATGTGAGAACACACATGAGCAGGAATAAATCTAACTTGTACTCAGCTAATCCTGAATAATAAAATAACAAAACCAAATGTCAAGATTTGTCTGTTATGATTACCTGAATTTCCTGTATTGTCTCAGCTTTATAGCAATATGGATGGATTTAAATCCAGGCATGTTCCAGTAGCAGTCAGACTTTTATTAGAGATTTTGCACCATTTCTAATTTCTATTCTTTGTGGAAAATGCTGGACTTGACCCTGTTTCATTTCTTTTGCCTAATTAACACATTACTGCTATTTTTTCAGGCTTCATTTTGAACTCAAAATTGAGCTTGCACTCAATGATCTTGACATTTTATGGCTGTATCCTTCCTATGCAACCTATGCGGAAGCTGTGGACCACACTAATAATTACCTGACAAACAAACAAATGAATAAAGCATTTCAGACACAATTCCTTCCCCCCTTTAAGAAAAACAAATAGCTAGATCAAAACAAACTTTAAGGGCTTAAAGTTTTGCTAAGTGTCAATAATGTCCATCTAATATGTTAAAGTGTATTGGTCTAGCAGTTAAGGTCTTAAGTCCCACCTCAGCCAAACTCCCATGGTTGGCCCTTGAGTAAGACTTTAATAATTGCAAGTTGCACTATATTAAAGCATCTGTTTAATGATTAAGGGTAAATGTAACAACAGCAAATAAAGATGCACTAGTTCAAAGTACAGCAGTTTGTGGTTTGGCACGCGACCAAAAATCCGTAATATATGGGATGGATGACATCAATTAATCACATAAATGTCATCGCTTTGAGACACTGCACTTTTTTGTGGTAGTTTTTGTTGTTTTGTGATAAGATCTGACTTGCAGATCTTTGCAAGTTGATCAAGGTCGTATTCATCAAGCAATTTCTTTATTGACTTTTTGCTTAAGAGCCATATCATGCAAAAATGTTGACATGTAGTTGGAAACTCCAAAGTCTCTAGAATATGCATTTCTCACAAAAAACTAGAGGATATTTAATCAGGGGATATTTAATTATGGAATATCCCCTATTTTTTGTGAACACTGTATTTTCAATTATCTCTTAAAGTCCAATTTAGTTTTAGTTTGATACTTTTAGTTAAATTCCAGTCATTAATATATTTTCATTTCACCGTTTTTTCTGGGATTTTTCTTTGAGTTAGATTTAAATAATGAAATTCTACTTTACAGTTGCTTTAGCAGTTGTATTATTTATTGTGCCACTTGAGTGATGCAGCAAACTAAGTTGCAAGCTCATCACAGTGGTGAAAACACAATTTTAATTCAGGAAAAGAAACATAAAACATAGAGAGAAAATATTATGTTCTTGTTATTTTAGTTCCTTAAATATAATTATTAATAGTTTATTAATACAATACTTGGCTGTTACTATAACTATCACACTGCTCACAAAAATTAGGGGATATATCCAATAATGGCATATTCTATAATTTTTGTGAGCAGTGTAAGATTAAATTTGTTAACGGTTAAAAAATACTTCTATTACACTGGTCAAAGTGCTTGAATCTCACAAGCATCTGCCCTCAGTGATCCCTTTCTATGAGCTTGTGTGGCTTCAAAATATTATATGTGACACAACAAAAACATACATATATGGACACATCACATTGTAAATGCCTGACCACTTTTGATTTTGACTTTCACATTTATTCTTAAATGTGAAATATCTGGTACTTTAAATCTTAGACAATACATTTCAAATAAAAAGCATATGTGATCATAATATGGTCTTGATAGACTTAAAATGATTTTCCGTTCTGACTTATACTAGAATATGTCATTTATGAGAGATTGAGGGATTGCTTAATGAGAAACAGGCCAAATAGAACCTTATAAAACTTGAGCTTACTGAGTAATAAGTAACTGAACTTTATACTGCATAGGGTCACGGAATACTCTTATTGAAGGTGAAATTCTGAGGGCAAGGGAAAAAAGAAGGTGCAACAGAAGTTGAGGCTATGACAGACACAGCATTTGTTTACTCATTTAAAGTAACCATAGTATACATCAAATGTACACATTTTTGTTTTCCGTACACATTTAATTTATGTTTGAGACTTAAGCTCTATCAGTATTTTTAAATTCCTGGTTTAAAATAGTGCCTTGGTCTTAGTAAACAAGATTAGAAATTCAAAATGGCTTTATAGTGTTAGCCTTACCATATACAAGTATACTGTACAACAAAATGTCATTCAGCCAAGAACAGGGTGCGTCACAAAATAACAACATCACAAAATAAAA
This sequence comes from Parotocinclus haroldoi, assembly GCA_034779995.1. Lineage (NCBI taxonomy): Eukaryota > Metazoa > Chordata > Actinopteri > Siluriformes > Loricariidae > Parotocinclus > Parotocinclus haroldoi. The sequence continues at coordinate 22,450 of JAUZST010031075.1, read as the reverse complement.
TTAGACTGTAGAGATTATGTACAGTGCAAAAATGATATGATATGAAAAGCAGTATACAGTACATATATTATAGTATATAGAGTAGGTAGCAATAATAGTGTTAGGAACAGTTGTACAGTATATATAAGTTTAATTGTGTGTGAGGTCAATTCAGTATGTAAGGCAGTCTGGGAAGGTTTGGCGAAAGACACAATCATATCTGGCAATGAGAGTACAGTGCTCATATGTTCCAAGGCATTGGCAAGCCAAGGCTAAAGAAAAGTTTTTTGTGAGGTACTGTATATGCTTGGTCACCCAAAATATGGATGCAGTGTTTGGGATATATGTCCATGAAGTTGGGTGAGAGAGACCCCAATGATGGCCTCAGCTGTCTTCACTATCCTCTGTAGGGATTTGCGTACGGCACATAGCAAATCCCAAACCAGAGAGTGATGCAGCTGCTCAGAATGCTCTCTTATAGTTCCTCTGTATTTAAGAATAAGAATGGGAGCTGGAAGGCTTTTAAATAAATTATTCATTTATTTATACAATAATTTTAGTTGCGTTCTGTTACAGTCATACAGGCAATGAACACAAGCTATTTTTTATGAACACTTCACCTGTTAAGGTAAGTTAAAAATAAATATATGCTCAATTACACAAATCTTTTCTGATAATTCAAGTCCTTACAACCTGGCAAAGGTTGGATCACATCATTGTTGATTATCCCAATGCAACTACCCATGTTCTGGAATCATCTAGACAGTAAGTTAGTAGTCGGTTCTTGCAGCCCAAGAGTTGGATGTGTGAGAAATATTCAGGAACTTTTACAAGGGCCAAATTGTTATAAAAAGATGACTGGATCAGAGCATCTCCTAATCTACATGGCTTGTAAGGTGTCCCCAGTCAGCAGTGGAATACCTACAGACAAAGGTCCATAATGCGAAAAATGAAAGTTGATGGAGGCTAAGATTCAACACATGATAATAATATCACTGTACCATCTACTTCTGAATGGTCCTCACCATGCATTCATACTAATAAACCAGACCACACTTTGTTTGCATAGATTTCCATAAGCTTAAAATTGTAACCAAAGGCGATAGTTTTCTGTTACCCTGTGGGAAGGACTGCATTGATGAGGTAGGGTAGACCAAATTTCTAACCAAACTGGACCCTTTGAAAGGTTATTGGAAAGTGCAAGAACATGATATTTCTTCTTTTATTACACCATTCAGATTGTATTCATATACTGCAATGAGCTTCAGGTTGCAGAACACCTGAGTCACTTTTCAGAGCCTGACTGAGTTTGTCAGAGTCAAGGTAAAGTACCTTAGGAAGGTTATTGAAAATGGTGAAGATTTTGGCTAATGAGCAGCATCCACCTCCCATGAGTGAAAGAGATCTACGGAGATTTTTTAGGGGGATATTATTGATGTTTTTGCCAGAATTTCTCGACTGTTGTGACCCCATTGACCACTCTCTTACAAGATGGGAAGTATCTGTGGACATTAAATTGTCAGAGGACATTTGAAAATGTGAAGTCCGTTTTTGTGTCCTGTTTGACCCAAGTTGACGATCAGGGAGTTTATCATCCCATATGGTTTTTTTTTTTAAATATATTTTGCCCATATCAACTGAATTATTCAGTGGTGGAAAAGGAGGCTTTAGCTTTAATTTGGGCTTTACAACAGTGTATATTGATTTGGGTGTAGCCTTCATTGACTGTGTTTACTGGTCACAATCCATTGACATTTTTGAATTTGTTGACGTGTCCAAGTCCATTGGTCTTTATTTTTTTTAAAGGTGTCTGACAATATTGCGACCGATGCTTTGTCACATGATTAATCATGTCATGCTGTGGGTCTCTTTTTCTTTTTGTGTATGTATGTATGTATATATAATTTTCGTTTTTTTGCTTTATATTGTTTCTAGGAGCCATGGTGAAGATGCAGAGGTGAATGAGGCCTCAAATGAGTTAGCTCTGATGGGAAAGTGCCTATGTTTTGGTCAAAGTGCTTGATGGAATGATTTGACATGGAAACTCAGGGTGGGGTGGGGTGTGTGTGTGTGTGTGTTGGTTGGATTGTGATGACCCTCATTCTGTCATTCTGTTTTGTTTTTTTTGTGAGTATACAAGTGTGGCTTGGTATTGATTACTGCTGAACCTCGTGCTCCCTTTGAAAATGATGTGCTTTCGGGACATTTTTTGAGAGGGCTTACACAGTGTGGTAGCTGTTTTGCATGGTGTTTGGTTGTATTATATTGTTGGTTTGTATTTGGTTTCTCTGTCTTCTGTAATTACTTTTGTAACTCATTCATTGTATGCATGCATTGCTTACACCATACTCGTTTATGGGTTAAAGTATGTTTTGAAGTTACTTATTTTATCAAAGTAAATATTAAGTTTATTCGGTAATCCTTTCTAGTGTCCTCCTTAGTTTTCTATTTCTATTTTGAGCTAGATTGTAGCACACACCCAGATTATTTTTGGAATTCGTTTTAGAGCATTTAGCAGATACCCTTATCCAGAGAGCTTTACAGTTGAAACCGTCAACACAATAATACAGTCCAAGCAACTGAAGATTAAGGGCCTTGCTCAAAGGTCCAAAAATGGACAGTTTCGTAGTACTGAAACTTTAACCCTGGACCTTCTGGTTAAATTCCCAGTACCCTAACCACACAAATACCATATTACCGTTTGTTCATAACTTTTGTGACAAACACTGCATAATATTTATTCCATGCACAATGAAACATTGTGTCATTGCTGTATCAGTTCTAATGATGAACAGTTCTTAATCATTTAAAAGACTGCTTAAAAGACTGCAAATGATCTGAATGTCATTCCATCAGTCATGGCACCCATCTCTTGTATGATTTCTGTATGCACTTGTATGCAATATTCATGATTCACAATTAGTCTAAGTAGCCAGTTGATTGATAAGACGCTAAGGTCGTGTTACAGAAGGCCATCGTAACCAGAATGTGTAATGTGATGTTCATGGCATGGCAGCATGTGCCTGAATACAGCTAATTGTGGAAAATATCTGTGGAGAGGAGAAAGGTTAATGCTGTGAGCTCTTCTCATAAGGAGCTGGGCTGCCTCTCAGGGATGCTAAAGGAGAAGCCCCCCCCCCTTCTCCTGAAACACACACACACGCACACACACACACACACACACACGCACACACACACACACACACACACACACAGTCCAAGCAATCATATGTTTTTGGGGATTTTTGTTTGTCTATTTTGATACTCAAGCCATTATATATATGTGTGGACCTCTCTATATAATTGTGGGGACCTTCGATTGACACAATAATTACAATGATTACTCAAGTTAATTAATACTGCACCTACACTTACTTAACCCTAAATTTAGCCTCAGTAACCTAAAGCAAATCGTTTGAAAGTTACACTGTTTTATTTATTTATTTATTTGTTGAGCCACTTTCATGATGGGGACCATCATAAGGTGCACACAATGTAAGACATGTCAGAGTTGTTTATTGTTGTGGGGACATTTATGTAATAATGTATACACATGTACATACATGTATACATACACATTACATCTAAGCATGAATACATTATACACCTAGACCTTCTATTAAATGTAACCTCAGTAACCTAACGCATATATTGTATGTTGGTTCTTTTAGGTTCTTTTTTTCACATATATCATAGCAGAAGACTTCAACATCCAATACTAAAAGACCACCAATTTCGCACAGCACTGTTGCATCCCTAGCCAAATTCTGAGAAACTGGGACTGTGGACGGCAAGCCACGTAGTGGTCATCCGAAGACCACTACCGACTAAGAAATCTCGACAGTGTTAATGTTTATTTAATTCTTATGTTCAAAATAAGGCACAAATAAGGCACATGTTACTGACTGAAACAAAACTGTAGCAGTCATTGGTATGGCCACAATAAGGGTCACTGCTGTAGTAAACAATTTTTAACAGCTGGATTCTCCTAAACATTAGCTACAGAAGCTTGGTGCCTTTCACGCAACAACCTTCTTTTATGAACTGATCTACATGTTTTGTGAGCTAGCACAATCGCCAATAATCAAAAACTATATAGACTTCACATTTGATTATGCACTGTAAATGCATGTTGTTAAAATCAGGATAAAATCCAAATACAAGGCACATGAAAATACCAAGTGTAAATGTGATGTAAGAGGAAAATGACTGGCTGTGTCCATAACTGATTGGCTAAAAGAAAGGTTTATATTGTGCTTTATTGAGCAAACCATGCAGATTTCTGTATTTTTAGATTATCAGGTTAAGTGGATGTAAATCAGAATCCGAATCATCTTATTCTCCCAACATACACAGTACACAGGAATTTGCCTTGCAAATGGATTCAGTGATTTAACCCAACACAGATTATGAGTTACAGACTAATGGATAAAGATTACTTTTATTATTATATTACAGATATAAATTACTACAGTAATAGATCAATACAAATGATTACACTTTGAAGGACCACTAATGTGTCAATCTGGTGCAATAGGTTGAGTACATGTACATGAGAGTATCAAATGGGGGCTGAGTGGTTGGTCAGGGCAGCAACTGCCTGAGGTATGAAACGTTAAGGTACAATGAGGTGCCAGTCCTGATACAGCATTATTACTTACCAGAAAGGGATTTCTATAACAAGGTTGGATGGGTGTGCTGGGTCTGGATCTGCAAAGCACAAAAAATCCTGGGAATTATTAAGTTAGTCAAGGTAGGAAAAGCATTTTTCTCCCTTGTTTTTGTGCTTTTAGCTTTAAGTTGCTATCATGGAACTCATTGTTACTGAGTGATGTCCTGGACAAACTAAATCAGCTTGACAAAAGGGTCACTGGAGTTGGAGTCATTTATGGACAGCCTTGTGGAACACCTGTGCTGATGGACTGTGTATTTGACATGAAAGATCAAATCCTAATACACGACTGTGTATACAGTTTCCAGTCCAGCAATCCATTCAGAGAAATCAACCAATCATATCCGATATCTTGCAGATATTTGGTTATTTGGTAAATCTAAATGCACTCAGAGCATTATAGAAACAAATGCAGTTCAGAGAATCTGAGTGGATTTTAATAAGGCTGGTTTATGGGAGAGAGTCTCTGCAGTATATGTTGTATGTTTGTGCGCGTGTATGTGTGTGTCGTTTCAGAGGCAGAAAAGTGTATTCTGAGCACTGCAGAGTGAGGGGGCTCCTTTAATAAGCACACAGCCATACACAAATGAAGTAGCAGTGTTTCCCCTTTCTTAATTACTTTTGCACTAACCAGTGAAGATAAAACAGAAAAAGACAGTCACTACTAAATATGAAAAATGGCATATTCAATAAAGAGACAATATATTAGCTATTCTGGCTTTTAAAATAAGACAAACAAAGCACAAGTGCACATTTTTTACTTTCATATAAGGGAAACTTTACATTATGTAACATATTTCATGAGTATTCAGTGTGTAGGAGTGTGTTTCCTGAGGAGTGTGTGTACTGGATGATGATGGTCCTCCCTGGTCTCATCAACTGAAGCTAAATATCAAATTTCTTCCAAAAAGTTGCCAACATGAACTAACTCATTAATGTTTATATGAGTATTAGAGGTCATATTTCTGCTCCATTCAACCTTCAGCTCAGAAAACCTATTTCACAGATAGCAACACCTCACACATATCCATTATTTTCTATGTTCATCCCCAAAACACGATAATAATTACAGAAAAGAAGATTATTTCCTTGGACTGCATGCAGTCTTGCCCCATTTTCTTCTTTTTTAGCGTCATGGCATAACTCCTAAAATCAGTAACCACATGTACAGTCAGGACAAACTCAATCACAGGGAATGCAATATATACATTAGCAGTAGATTGGGCCATAAAAAATAACCCAGTGACATCTAACATGGTGCTGCCACAGACTTTAACACTTCTGTGATACTAGAGCTGTCTTGGCCATTCTAAGTGCTGATATTTTGAATTAAAAAGTCTAACATCAAGAAGAGCTCAGTCATGAGGCAATAGCTGTTCTTTGGCCCATAGCCCAAACAGATCAAGTCTAGAGCAACAGTGGCAAGGAAAAACTCATTAAACATTATAAGTAAAAATACTGAGAGCACCAAGACTCAGTATGTACCCAACCCCCTTGGTTATCTAATTAATGTGTTTACAGTAAAGAATTCAATTAATAGACAAAACATATTTAAACTATTAAAAAATATAAGCTTTGTAAACACAATTAATTTTTATCACCACATTTGTGTTTCCATAAACCAAGTTGCATATGAAATGCAAAGCATTGGCAATGGTTCAAATATTCCAACATTATGAATATTGTGTTCGCCTGGTGGATAAACCACCAGACATCACCATGATTTGTTGGATTTAATGAGAATGTTGTCTATCAGAGACAATACAGTACATACAATACAATACGTATACAGTATGATCATGCATTAGAGGTCATCACATTTCAGTTTGCCTCAATCTCTGTGTGGAGGTAAGATAATATACTGTCACCCTTGTCTTGTCCAGAATGACCTGACCAACATCTACTCTTAATGCCACATTCAACACAAAGGGTTGAGTGCAGTCTTTTATTTCACTTTAATAAGCTATAAAGTCACTGTTTCTTTTTTAATAAACCATAAAGCAGGGGCATTAAAAACAAGCACTTAGGACTGTAGCCAAGAACAGAGCAATACATATGTGTGTGTGTTGTGTATGAGTGTAAAAGTGAGGGAGAGTGAGTATTCTTATATTTCTGTTCACATTGATTTTCACATAAAGATAATAGCTACAATACCAGCCATGGCTCCAGCAGCAGACAACACATAAAAACGTACCTATTTAGCCCATTCAGACACAAGTGTATGAGCATTACTGTCCATGGATTTAGAAATCATGCATTAAATATCAGCCATTATACAGAAATTATATTAGGTCTAGTTATTTTATCAGTAACAATACCTAATAGTTTTTAGAGTGTGATTTGTCACGCAACCCTTTTTCTTTCACATGTACCCTAGAAATTCAAATGAACCTGAGGTTAACATCAAGTGGCTTTTTAGGTTTTAAAACCAAGCCACCATGCTGCCCCAACTAGTGTCCATGGAAATACATTGCAGAACACCTGAAGTTCATTAGAGATTCCTTGGAATTTCATTACAGCTACTGAATTGCCATTAAACCCAGTTATTAACTACAATTTTACTGTCAAATATGCCATGTGTAAATAAACAAGAAATGCCATTAAACACCTTTATGTAAACACCAGAAACCAAATGAATTGTAGCAGGTCCTCAGGTGTAGAAACTGAAGGCTGAAGTCTATCATTCCAAGCTCCATTTGAAAGGTGTGAGAGGAAAAGTAAAAGTGTTTTAACATATGATTACAGTTCACACAGTTTAGACAGGCAATCTCTAAACCTCTGTATCTCTCCAATACACGCTTAGCTTTCTTATCTCCCCCTCTGTACCCCACATCCATCCGTTCCCTCCTTTGCACTCAATTTCAGTGTTTCACATCACTCTTTGAGGTAATTGAAGCCTTGTTCTCTGTTCCTCCAAATCAGCAGTCATAGAACTGTTTCCTGCATCACTCTTCACTCACAGTGTTCTGTTTCAGCTCTTCTCTCTCAGTCATTTTTGCTGAGGGAGAACCGAATTCTATCTATTTTATGATCATAGTAACAAAACCAGCCATTAGAGGCTGGGGTAAAAAAGCAATGGTCTGAGAGATCATGTCAAAATGAGATTCAAACATGCAGGAGGATTGTGCTTGGAGGCCAAAGGTTTAGTTTTGATGCTTCATATACATGATGTTTAATTATATATCATTATAAGTCTGTGAGTTCTGTAAGCTTTGAAGGCATTGTAAAACATTGATATATGCACACTTAAACTTAATGTAAACGTAACAACTGAATTCTGTATGAAGGCACAAAGATTTTAAAGTGATTAAACCATTAAACTAGGATTATTTGTAGTGCATTGCAAGTATAAACCTTTGAGGTCAGTTTCAAATGAATGATATTTCATAAAAAAAGAATAAAAGAATAAAATAAGAATATCAGCTGATCATTGTTTTTAACTTTGGTGTGCTGATAACAGAGCCTTCAAATATGGAATAAGCAACTTATTGTTTCAGAAGCTGTAGTTTGTAGGTTTTATAGACAGGGACTATATTACATTGTGACTGATTTACTTATTACTAATATTAATTTTAAAATAATTTGTTAAACACTTATGTAAATATCCACACTGGTTTGTCGCCATTTTATAACAGGAACAAGTCACTTGAGGCTTTGCGTTACAGTGATTTTCTCATGTGTAAGGGCATATAGACACTCCACAGCAAGCCTAATTACACCCTTGCCTGTGATAAAATCACTGTAATTTTACAAAACAACTTCAATGAGTTGTGTTTGAAAAGAATGTATACATTTTGAGTTGAAACAAGTAAATCAGTAAATCATCCCCGTTAAGAAAATGACCACAAGTTAAAAATACACCCTGTACAGGGCACCAGTCCATCACTGAGCATCACACACTCTCCATTCAAACAAACCAGCAATTTAGACTAACCAATTGTATAATATCATATTTACTGTATGTCTAAAATTGCAGATTAAAATTAAAGATTAGAATAAAATCATCTTTCAGATATGTCTTAATGGTTGAGAGCATTACCATAATACTTAACATAAACATATTACCACCTGGTGGTAATATAATACAGTATTTATGTATTTGTAGTATTTATGAAGTTTAGTGGCTGTAAGAAACACCTGAGGTTTGATCCCAAGATCTCACAATATTGCAGCTTACAGCAACTATCGTTTACTGCTAACCACACAAGCTGCTACCAAAAACTTAAAGATGTTTACAATTGTTGCAGTGTTGATTAACTGATGATGATAATGTAAATCAATTAATGTAAATGTCTAATTATTTACCCAAGTATAGGGTATAATAACATGCATGTTCTTCAATTCAACAACAACAAAATGTTTTCATGTTTAACCCTGATTGGATAGGGTTATTGTGCTCTAGCACCCATCCACAGAAAACACGTTAGTATAAATACCAGGTCCAAATACCTGGACCACATGCCAGTTCATCGCCATTCTAGGGGTCACTGCTGCAGTATGTACCCATTCATGTCAGCATGTGACGTCTTGGTGAAAATGATGAATAATGTTTTTCTTAAGTTTTCCTTATTAAGAAAACTTAAAGCCAGGCATGTAAGATTACTGGGGTATTTTTGTTTGAGAATCAGAAGCCTTTTTTTTATTTCCGTTTGATCTCACCGTTGTCTAGGTGAAGCTGCATAGATATTCAGATATTCATCTCCTTTGTTATATTCCTTTCCTATAGGCATAATATCACACATGGACAATATTAGCTTTATGTTTTTACAAAAGACAGTTATATGTGGATGTTATATACAGTTGTTAGTCACAAGTCATGATATTTTTTCGTGTACTCAGCTCTCTGAAGCTTTTACTTGGATTACATTGATGAGATGTTTTAGTAAAAATGTTTGCTTAGTAATCATTTGTTATTTGAGTAACTAGTGATTTGTAACTGTAACATTACAGTTGTAGAGCAAGCAAATGCTAGAGCCACACTACAAGATTAGGTGCTCAGTTGCAAATTCTGCTAAGATCCTATTTCCGTATCAGGTATTATCTATTCAAATTATCTGTTTACTGTGCTCTATATCCAAAACTAATCCACGTGCTGTACAAAGCTTCACCAAGGATGTCACTCTATTATTTACATAATGAACAATCATGCATTCATTTTTTTATCAGATTAATCACTCTCCAGATTTTGGGAGAATCAGTGCCTAGCCGGTAGCATAGAGTGAAAGGCAGGACTTAGACAGGGCACCAATCCATTGCAGACCACATATTTCTACATACACTAACTCACTAGGGGGGAATTTCAAGACACCAATTAACCCATCATTGATGTCTTTGGACTGTCCCAGAACCTTCCACCTGGGATTGAACTCATTAATCTTCTTGCTGCGAGACAAAAGTGCTGACCACTGTTAGCTAACCAGGTTTAATTTTCATAGTATATTTAATTGGGTACATATCAGAATACATCACCACTTACTCCCTGAAGTAGATATCATGCAGTGGTTAGCCGCGCAGGTTAAACACATATTTTGAAAATGCTGCCAGTTTGGGAAACACATTTTGGAACACAAGGTCCAAAATACCTGTATGTCTGCGGTCTCATTTTCATTTGGTAATTTGCCAAATACTTTTATCCAAATAGACTTAAAGTTCAGTTAAGTATTTGAAAGCTAAGACCTTTGTCTGTTTAAAAGTGATAGGTTGACAGTGTTGGAATTTGACCCACAGACATACCAGTATAAATATTTAAAATAGTGGTGTGCATTTCAATATTAACTCCTTATTAAGTGCATATAACTAAAATCTAAGTTATACCCATTCATGTATGTGGTACATTTGGCAAAATACAAAGTGTTGCACTAGTTTATTTACATTAATAGATCAACGATTAGACCTTTGGGTTACTAATCAGAAGGCTGTAGTGAGAGATCAAGTCCTGTGACTGCCAAAATACCACTTTTGGGCCCTTGAGCAAGACACTTAGCTTACACCTGATGAGCTTAAATGTAAATTGCTCTCCATGAGGGAGACTGCAAATTGGTGTAAATGTAAATCTTTACAAATAGAACATTCATTATGATTTCAGACCAGGTGAATGTGAAGGTACAAGGTTTTAAAGTGTTACTTACTTTTAAAGGGCACGACATCGACCTGGTGGATCAAATCCAGTGTTCAGTGTGCAAGTTATTTTTTCCCCTATGTAATCATGGGTGAGAGCGTGAATGGTGAATACATTGACTATCTGTACACACACATGCACACACACACACACACACACACACACACACACACGCACGCACGCACATGCACGCACGCACACACACACACTTATGAAAAGCTGTGTGGGTGCATTTAGCGTCTCTTTCAGTGGAACATTTGGCACATTCTCAGCTCCATTAAAAGAAGGGGAAGAAAAAGTAATTGCCTGTTTTAGAGAAGTGTAAAGTACAAAGTCTGTGTGTCGCTCAAGCACAGCTTCAAAAGGCCTTTTGCGATGGCGGCAGAGACCGAATTTTAGCGTGCCGCGTTTAGGAGTTCAAACAGCTCACAATCAACAGCCTTACAGAGAGCTCCCTCCATGTTCTTCAGCACAGAGTGAAAATAACCTACCCAGCTTCTCAGGAACTTCAAACAAGTCATAGAGAAAGAGAGAGAGAGAGAGAGAGAGAGAGAGAGAGAGAGAGAGAGAGAGAGATTTCAGTGCTGAGCTGCAAATTCTTATGAAGAGGAATCAGAGAAAAGGCAAAATTGAAACAAGCAGCATGAGAGAAATGTACAGCTGATAAGTGCTTAGCTTCAGGATGTCCATTTACTCAGAGTGAGGGGGCTTCACTGGGTTGCTCTGGGCTTCAAATCATTTGGGTGCAGGGGCTGGTGATGAATGATGAAACTGCTTTTCCATGCCCATCTGCCTCTGCCTTTGCATATTGTGATTATCATCAGTGATGCAGGAGGGCATTTTCAGTTAAGAGTAAGAAGAACACGTATCAAGGAGAGCATGATAAAGCAATTGCTATAATCATGACAAATATGACTCTGATATTAGTACGCTGTTCATCTAGACCATTAACCATGGAAAACTTCTCGCTCTCCCTGTGGCATCCGGAGGAAACCAGCTGGATGTACTAAGGGCTTGCGTGTATAAAAACATGTGCAGACTTCATAAAACCCACAAAAATGGCAAACAGATTAACTACCAGCGTCTATGGTGAGATGTGTCTTTCAAAATGTGTGAGCTGAGTACAACCTCTTGTGTTTGCATCAGTACTGAATCAGCTTTGCCCACTGGGGCAAAATTAAAAAAAAAAGTCCTCACTGTAAACCCAATTGAGCATCTCTGGAGAAACCTGAAAATGGCTGTCTATCAACGTTCACCATCCAACTTGATGGAACTGGAGAGGATGAAACAAAGAGCGATAAATTTAAAGGGGTCTGAATACTTTCCATACCCACTGTATATAATGATCTGTCATTGTTACCTTGTGGGGATATTTTGCTGTTTTTTTCTTATTTATTTATTATTATATGAGTTTAATTTAAATTTTAAAAAACTGCAACTTTCTTTTGAAAATCCAAAATATTCAAATATTTACTTGAGGTTGTTATGGTCAAGGTAGGTGTAAATAAAATGGAAATGTAAATGGATAGAAAACCAAACAGCATTTTTACTTATTACCATTCATGCTAAACATGGTGGTAGGATTATCATGCTGCAGGGGTGTTTTTCAGGGGCTAGGACAGAGAAACTGATCAAGGTTGAGAGTAAGCTTAAATGGAGCAAATTATAGAGATATTCAGAATAAACAGCTGACCCAGAGCAACAAGACAATTACCCCAAGAACACAGCCAAGACAACACAGGAACTGCTTAAAGGCAACTCTATGAATGTTGCTCAGTGGCTCAGCCAGAGGCCTGACTTGAACCTAGTCGAACATCTCTGGAGAGACCTGAAAGTGGTTGTCCACCAACTGTCCCCATCCAACCTGACAAAACTTGAAAGCATCTGCAGAGAAGAATGGCAGAAAATTCCCAAATCCAGGTGTACAAAACATGACATCATACCCAAAAAGAATCACTGTGGAAATTCTGTATTCATGTTGTCCACTACAGTCCAAAGTGTTGGAGCTGCCTTTATTTTCTTTTAATGTACTGTATTTGGCTTTTAATGATTTGTTTTATGGCCCATTGACTCCACATTTTACAACATCAGCAAATATGAGGGTGTAGTGTAAAAGTGTTTTTTAAAAATTCTTTCTTTAAGTAAAAGTTTATTCATAAATTTGTTAAAATTGTTTAAATAAACTTTGTAGTTATTGTAAATATTGCATATTACATTTCAAATTTTAATTATTCTACTTTTAAGCATTTTAAATGAATCCTAACGTGTGTATACCCTTTGTGTAAAGCTGGTTTGCAATCATTAAACTTTAAATGCCTACTTGAGTACCTTCATCTGAAAGGTTATGTTACTTTTACTGGAGCTGGAGTACTAGGCACGTTATAAAGTAGCACTGAATAGATAATCCAAAAACAAGTTCTTTCCTCTTTTATAATCAATTTACAATTTAAGCACATTTTTAAATTCATATTATTGGCCGTGTTTTCATTCATGCTTTCTTTCCTTTTGCCTCTTCCCTTGCTTTGTCCTTGATTATACGGCAGTTTCTCCATGCTGCCATGTAATGGTTGATTTGCATGCAAATGGCACCACCCATTAAGATTAAAGAGACTGGAAAGAGACATCAACACAATGAGAAAGACTCAGTGTGCATGTGTGCACATATATGGTATGTTTGTGTGTATATATCTCTATGTGTTAATATTTGTATGTGTAACACATATTGGGTGATAGATAGCTGGTGAGGCTTCTACAGGTCTGGCAAGTACACATGAGTAATTCTGAAGCTCACATAATGACTAATGGGTTCCACTCATCACTGTCTTTTTCACTCTAATCCCCAGTCTTCCTTTCTCTTATTCCTTTAAACTGCACATATAGAAGTTCATTATCCCATAAGTCCCCTAATGATGTCCCTAAGAGGAACTGAATGCCTGGGTTAAAAAAAATAAATAATGTGGACACCAAAACACACAATTTCTTTGCTTTTTGAATGTCTCATTTCAGATCCAGGGGGCATTAAGGGCACCCCTTCTTCCACTAAAATAAAATTGACCCTTTTTGTATTTTAGCATATTAAACACTACTGTCTGGAATACCCTACATTAATCCACAACTGTATTATTGAGGTCAGACACTGATGAGGTGATGAAACTCAGTGTTTCAATTATGCCAAAAAACAATATCTATAATCTCAATCCCAATTACAATGAGGTATCAACGGATAAACTTTATTGTTTTTTGCAAGTATTTACTCATTGTGAATGTGATGCCAGCAACACGTTCCAAAAAAGATGGACCAGGGGCATGTTTACCACTGTGTTGCATCACCTTTCCTTTTAACGGCAGTGAATAAGCGTTTGACAACTTAGGACATTAATTGTTAAAGCTTTGTAGTTCAAATTCTTTCCCATTTGTGCTTGATGTACAACATCAGTTGCCCAACAGTCCAAGGTGACCGTTGGCATATTTTGCGCTTCATAATGTGGCACACATTTTCAATGGGAGACAGGTCTGGACTCTGGATGGTCAGTCTAGTACCCACAAGCTTCTACTATAAAGCCCCACTTTTGTAACATGTGCAGAATTTGACTTGGCATTGCATTGCTGAGGTAAACAGGGACGTCCCTGAAAAAGACGTTGCTTGGATGACGACATATGTTGCTCCAAAACATGTATGTACCTTTCAGCATTAATTATGCCTTCACAGATGCACAACTTACCCATACCATGGCTACTAACACACTCCCATAGAATCAGAGAAACTGGCTTTGGAACTTTGTGCTGATAACAATCCGGAAAGTCCTTTTCCTCTTTGACCTGGAGGACACAATGTCCATGCTTTCTAAAAACAATTAGAAATGTGGACTCAACAGACCACGTGACGCTTTTCCACTTTGCGTCAATCCATCTCAGATGAGCTCGGGCCCAGGGTAGCCGGCTGCGTTTCTGGGTGTTGTTTATATATGACTGTCGCTTTGCATAGCAGAGTTTTACCTTGCATTTGCAGATGGAGCTGTTGGAACTGTTTTCACTGACCATGGTTTTCTAAAGTGTTTCTAAGCCCATGTGGACTTACAGTTGGTATTAAGGAGCAGAAAGTGTTACAAGAACATATTTCCCACGCCATTACACCACCAAGAGCATCCTGAACCAAGGCAAGGTGGATCCATGCTTTTATGTTGTTTATGCCAAATTGTGACTGTGCCATTGGAATGCTGCAGCAGGAATCAAGAATCATCAGACTTGGTCAACATTTTTCCAATAATCTTTCATAGAATTCTGATGAGTTCATGCAAACTGTAGCGTCACTTGTCTGTTCTTAGCAGTTAACACAAATTGCACCTGGTATGGTCTTCTGCTGCTATAACCCATCTGCTTTAAAGACCTCTGGCATTAACGTGACAATGTTTTTCCCAGAGAACTGCCACTGACTGGATATTTTCTCTTTTTTCAGACCATTGTACTACACACACGTACACTCAGACCAATCAGCCAAGATATTAAAACCCATAAAACAAGCTGAGCTCTGGAAAATGATAATTGATTTGTTGGATGAGGGAGAGCTCTTCAGGATAAAGACCACAGCGACCTAAAGGGACATATACAGGACAAATCGTTATGGCCAGACATATGGGGAACACATCAACAACAACAACCAACTCATATTTATATAGTGCCTTTCACCCAGCCAAGGCGCTTAACAACCTAATTAGAAAACAGATGAGTTTTGAGGAGAGATTTGAAAACAGGGAGAGAAGGACAGGAGCCGATAAAACCTGGTAGAGAATTTCAGAGTGAAGGAGCCACAATGGCAAGGCAAGGCAAGTTTATTTGCACAGCAGCATTCATACATGAGGCAATTCAAAGTGCTTTACAGAATTAGGCCAGCCTAACATCTTCAGGGAGATACCCTACAACCCATGGAAGATAATTTATATTGGATAACATACAGAACACCAGAGTTAGAAAATCCTAACAAACAAGGAGGAGGGTAAGAAAACAACAGGTATGCAGAAGCCAGAGAATGAAGAGCTTTAAAGGACATCAGTCATATTTTAAATTGAACTTTTTAACTAGTGGTAGTTTATGAAGTTCATGTAAAACTGGGCTGAAGCATCTCATAAAAACAGATTGTGAGGTGCTCCCAGAAAGTTTACTAGCACGACCACTAGTGAAAATGCTTGTTTGGATCTTTGTGGAGATGGACTCAGCAGGAAACTGTCCCAAAACATACCTCAAAGCTGTGCTGCAACTACTTAAAGAACAAAGGAATCCAATGAGTGGCCACCGTCATGGCCTTTAGTTCACATAATCTAAACCCCACTAAGCATTTGTAGGAGCACTTAAAGAAAGAGAAATCCAATAATTTAGTAACATCACAACATATAATATAGATCATTTTGCACAAGCTTGTTACACATTGGATAATTTACTTCATTGAGAGGTCCAAGAGAGATCCAAAGGTCAGATCCAGCCCTCCATCATGTACTAGACTGCCAAAATGAAGAACAAACCAGATACGTGTAGAGTTCAATAGTTTTTGGTGAAAAATATTTAAGTAGACTTATGGGTAAGCCAAAATGAGTCCCATATGTAGTGCATTAAAAAGACATAAATGCTATATTTCAGGTTGCATATAGTGCACTATATGAAGAGTTCAGATTCACCTTATATTTAGCCCTTTTCTACTTTATTGTTTTGTTATGTGGTGGTTAGTAACTAGGTGCATCAACCATGGGCCTAGTCCAAACACTGGTCATTATTTCTACTTCAAACTTACAGTTGGCACTATGCAACCATCTGGAAACATTCCCCTGCCAGTCTCCAAACCATATATAAAACTAAAGTTCAGTTAAAATTAACTGAACTTTTCAGCACAACTCACTGTACTATGGCTAATAACTAATGGCTGACTATGAAGATTGCAAGGTCTGTTTTATTGTGTTGCGTTTCATACACCTGTTGTCAGAGGGTGTGGTTGACAAAGTCAACCTCACTAATTAAACGGTTGACCATATACTTGTGGCCATGTGTACCTATGTCTCTTTATTTCTTTGCACAAGATATATTTTACATATTATATACGATGTTATATATGCATTTGGCTGTGACTCGTTGCATAATTTTAACATCTCTCTTTCTCTCACTTGCTCTTGTGTTCACAGACACAAATCTGACAGACTCAGCTTGGAGGTGTGAGCACCCACTGAGGCTCATCAGGCTCTGTAAGCCACTGAACCCATTGCCAGGGACACCCACACAGCTGTGGATGGCACCAACTTGACCACAGAAGGACTAACGAGACGCCTTAGATAGGACGTCCCACTTCAGAACCTGCCCACATAGCAAAGTAATTGTGGGTGTATTTGTGACAGAGGTAGTAGTGTGGATATTTGTTAATGTTTTATGTGAAATGAAATTGCATGTGTGTGTGTTCATGTATGTTTAAGTCTCCAAGTCGTCTCATCCACAGGCGCAGCGGTATTGCAGTACTGCAAAATGAAAGCAAGCCACCAGAGACCAGAGTCTGGGGAGCACAGGCTTCTGCTCAGCCTGCCCAAATAAATAAGAATTTTTGATTACAGTAACAGGCCCATGAATTATGCAGATGTGGAGATGATGCAGAGAAGATGAAAGATGGGCTCTTTAACCTTTCACTGCTTCACCACCGCAAGTGCTGCTAGCTAGACAGAGCTGTCTCCTTCTGCCAAAGCTGTCTAGCCATGGGTGGATCTACTAGCACAAAGGGGGGGAAGGGGTCATTTAAATGACATTCTGTATAAAGCATACAGCCAACATCATACAGTACTTTTTAAATGTTTTAACGTCTCTTAGATAACATGTTCTTATTACACACTAATTAGTGGGTTTGGCTATTTCAGTCTCACACTTATTGGTGGAATAGTCTAGCACTGTTTTGCGTGGTTTAGGATGGGGCTCTTTGATTCCAGCAAAAATAAGTCTTAATACTACAGCACACAATGACAGTCTAGAGAGCTGTCTTTGGGGAAGATGCTTTCCTGTTTCAGTACTTCAAGATTTGTAAAGAAATGTCCTGCTGAGTTTGGTGTTGACTGATAGGAACACTGACCTGATCTTTCAACATATTTAGGTTGTTTAGGTCTGCATTCTTTTGGCATAGGGTGTACATTCAAGTAAAACAATCTTATTCTCTCTTTAAGAAAATGTTACACACACACAAACACACACACACAGACCTCCGCGTTCCCACATTCCACTTGAGGCTCATTTGGCACAGGCCTAGAAGAGAAAGCTAGCACAATTGAGAGAGAGCATATTATTGTAGTTAAAGCTGTTAATCAGCTCAATATGCTGCCTGTCTGGAATGTGTGAGGAGGATAAGGACAGGACATTTCAAAGAAGGAGCTCACCCTATCTCTTTCTCTCACACACGTTTGTCTCTCTGTCATTGTGGGGACCTCTGACTGACATAATGATTACTTTAGCTAATTAATGCTACACTTACACCTTTCCAAAAGGAGACAGCTTGAGTAGACACATCTTTTTTATGGGGGTGCACCCTACACCAAAACAAGTTATGGTTACCGACTGCTTATTTTCTCTGACAGATTACGGACTTTTCTGGTCAAAATTCATCTGCATGGAGGAACAGAATATGCTTATCATATCCATATGCCATCTATCCCAGTTTTTCTTGTGGATGTATGGTGGATCAGCCCTATCCCTCTGTCTCAGCTCCACAGTATGCAAATAAGTTTGTCATTTTCAGAAAGTCAAGTGTATTAGACTTTTATTATACAATTTATAGCACAAATAAAATGTAGTGTAATGTGTTGAATTTGTATGATGATGATCAACAGAAGATGTTTTCTGTTTCAGGTTTAAAGTCACCTCTCAAGCATATCAATGCTGCCAAAAGACATATTTCAGATGAACAATTGTGGTATCCATACATGGATATCAGAAAACTGTTGTACTTGTGTGTGTTTTCTACTGTGCTGCTCCAGTTTTAGAAATATGAATAAAACTACATGAGCCCAGGCAATCTTAGGCAAGACATTCTCTCATGTGTGTGTCATTTCATAAAAAAGACTTATTGTTTAAGTGTAGAGTTGCATATTTGAATCACATAACTGAATAATCTTTTCTAGATGTGGATTATAAACTGTATAAAATGTTTCAATTAGTGGTCTTCTGTTCTATTTTAGGTATAGAGAGAAATGTTTAAAATTATTGTTTGGGGTAATTGCACATGGTCTACTGATGTGGTGAATAGAGATTAAGTTAAAACATTACGGAATTACTTTAAGCTTTGTTTAAGACAGCCTCACAGGTGTACAGAGCTCATTTGGTAGGAGACAGGAAACAAAGGGAAGATGTTTAGGTCTAACTCCTTTGACACACACTCAAGCACCAAAGCACAGTTCACTGGCCACCCAAACAAGCACAGGATACATATGGAGGCATTTCACGCCCAGACCTTGCTAGCATTCCCACCCGTTGCCTCAGAGCCTTTAATAGGGTTCTGTGGTAATGTTCTGGGCTAATGATGGAGAGCCAAGCACAGTCTGAGGCTTCAGCTGGGTTTAAGGGAGTGTCAATGTTTTATTTAGTCCTGACTACAACTCTAAAACCAAGTCGCTCTGTGGTCTAGCTGTTGCTACTAATAACAGCATTAGTCACAAAGCACATCACTTGGTACTCCTATGAAGTTGTACTTCGAGAATTACTCTGTAGTAAAGTGCAAAATAATCAGACTATCTATTCTCTTTAAATGGGATTTGGTTGAGTTCTCAATTATTCATTTGAGTGTGACATGAAGTAATTTTCAGCCTGTGTAACCAGCCTATGCAGCCTGGTACACTAATAGTGGTGCTGTACTACATAAGAGTCTTACTTGAGTAAAAGTACTTATATAATAATAATAATAATATTATGAATACTTATTACTACTAATTACTGCTTAATATTTTATTCAGGTAGAAATATAAAAGTGCACACTTAATTGTACTTAAAGTAAAAGAAAAAATAAAAGTAATTTTATATTACAAGCCTTACTCTCACTTGACACTGGGGGTACATAATGATTTGGACATCAATTCTCTGGAAATAATCATACACAATACATAGTCATCTTTAGATAGCCACAGCAAAAACAGAATAAAAAACATTTTCAGACATAAGCAACCAAAATATACAAAATACCACTACTGCAAGTGTGGAAGCTGCTAAATCAAGAATTTACAAATTTTATAAAGTAAAGGCTGTTCAGTATTTTCTGTAATTGTATCTGTATAATCTCGTGTAGATGTATCATATAAATGCATGTAAAAGTGTACCTGCTCTGCAATAGCTTCTTCAAAATTTTGAAGCAGAGGAATAGGTGGAACCACTACCTGTCATTTTTTGGGAAGTGCAGTCTCATGCCATTTCCAATGTATTATGTACAATTCGAGGATTCCAATTTTCCCTTCTATGCCAAAATAAAACAAATAATAAATAGATAGATAACACTACAAAATAGCCTGAAAGTAAGAAAATAGAAAATTTAGAGAGTAAAAAGATTTTTTCTTTGAAATGTATTAAGTAAAAGTAAATAGTATTAAAATAACAAGGTAAAGTAATTAGTATAAAAATAATCAGGTAAAGTGCAGATATTTAAACAAAACTTAAGTACACTAACAAGGTACTTGTACTTTGGTCTGCTACGTTATATACCCTATATGTGGACAGCTAAAATATAAATCCAGACCTCTTTTCAGCAAATATGGTCGCATTCCTTCTGAAGTTTGTTTTACACTAGATTTGGAGCAAGGCTGCATTAGTAAGACTGAGCACTGATGATGGGTGATATAATGTTTCAGCTCATCCCAGAAGTTAGATGGAGTTGAGTTCGGGGCTCTGGGCAGGCAAGTCTAGATTAAAGTCACTTCAGAGAATGCTTGTTTGCATCATCAGAATTCAGCACAGGTGTATTTTACTTGTCTATAGTTACTGTCCTTACAATTGAACCTATGTACTGAGGGTTGCAATTGTGCATTGCCAGCTTTTTATCTACTTGCTTGACTGATTGACTTGTCACTAAACATGCACTGTTTCTGCTTTAAAATAATAGTTATCAGAGAAGCTCTGGCAGGGCAACATTTGACAAAAGACTTTAAAATGTGGGCATCCTGTGGAAATTCCGTATGAGGGGCCGAAGCTGAAAACACAGACAAACAGCTTTGAACAGACGGTCAATGTGTGTGTGAGGAAGGGGATGTAGGAGTTTCACAGCACTAAGCCTGGATTCCAGCCTCAGGCCTGATGTTCTTCCAGCCGCCTGCTCTTACATATTGCTTTGCTCTGCCCATTATGTGCTTCAGTGGGCAGATTTAGAGTTTGATCACACAGTCAATGGCTTCCATTCAAAAGAAAGTGTGGCAGAATGCAGACAAAAAAGCTGTGCGTCAGGCTAAGGACCTCAGTGAGAGAGCACAGTGTTTTCCTTTTTCCACCACTAGTTTAGAGCTGCTTTATAACACTGATGAGTGCCATCTTTTGCTGCATAAGGCATCCGTGTGTAGTGTTTCCAATTCAGACTTATCTGTCAGTACAGTCCTCACATGCATGTGGCTTTGTGTGATTGTGTGTCTATCATGATTTGTATGGTTAATAAATCTGCAAAAATTACTAATGCTTCCAGTCTAAATTTGCTTATATTCAGAAAAATATGTACAAAAATTAACACACTTGGCAACACAATAATAAGACTCATATTTTTGTGGCTAACCAACTAATGTATTTGACACAATTTATTTATAAATCTGTAGTCACTTAAATAATTAAAATAGGTCATTCACATTTCATTCTCAATTAAACTTTAGTCAGGTTTTTAGGCTTCACTTAGATGTAAACTGATAAGCAATATCATCAGTGGCGTGCAATGATAGGTAAACTTTTTATATTCACTTCACTGTTAGCTGTGTTAATCTACTACTGATTTAACATGTTACATATACATTTTGATAATAGAAAACCAATAAAAATTCGCTGATGTTAACTGATATACAAATGTTGAAATTCAATTTACATTTTTTAAAACAACACAAATAAAGCAAGCATTGCTAGTTTTATTTAGCATGCCAGCTTGGCAGCTGTTAATGGTACTTACATGTCATGGTATATTTTGATGTATGACAGATGAACCATAATGATGCTGATAAAAGCTGCTTTACTGGAACCCTCCCAGTTTCCACCTAAGACCAAAATGGGTTCTAAAGATACATGCAGAACACCATTTTGGTTGTGTCCCAAACCATGCTGTGCATAAATCGTGTGTCAGCAAGTTGTTGATAGTTTACTAATTTGACACACTACTTAGTGCAGTTGTAGACTATTTGAGATATTTCAACAGATTCTAGTATGAAATATTATATGTACACCCCATGAGCTTATATACATATTATATGTGAAAGTTCTGACCTAGAAGCTGTGCTTCTGAGTGCTTGAAACAACAGAGAATACACTACGTTTAATCTCAAAGTAAAACAGAAATGTAGCCTCCAAGACAAAAATATTAAAATGGAAAAATATCTGAACTAATTTATATATTTTGTCTCAGCTGACTGAAATCAGTGTCAATTTTAATGTTACTTTTATATCAGGGAGGAGATGCTAGCCCTATCTGAAGATTTTCTAACTAATACAGTTATGGA
>JAUZST010031064.1:0-29163 GCA_034779995.1 Parotocinclus haroldoi | reverse complement strand
CACACACACACACCCACACACACACACACACACACACACACACACACACACACACACACACACACACAATATGTTAGGTAGCTTGTTGCTAACAGTCTGCATAGCTTTGTCAACACAGCAACGGTTACCGCTGGATGGCAGCTATAAGCTAATTATTAACTAATTCCATTGCCTGGTTAGATAAAGGATAGCTATAACTATACTGACAATACTGAGACAGAGGATAGATATTTATTATTAGCAGAAAACGAAAATAATAAATATTTGTCTGTACCGTAAGTGTTATTAAGGTTTTTAGCCCATTTGTGAGTGTATTTGGCAAAAGCATGCGCTTCTCGTCAGAGAACTATTATCATTAATTATTAGTTAATAAAATCTATTTTGTGCCCTGGATTTAGTGTAAAAGTTTTTTTTATGCATTTATTAGCAGTAGTAATGTATGTTTGTTTGAGAGTGTGACTTGAGTAGAGTGAGATGCAATTTATTTTCTTGTATTTGTACTAGGGCTGTACCGATCCGATATTCTGTATCGGTATTGGCCTAGGTGGCTAAATCACTGGATCGGAGATTGGATTGGGGGATATACAGTTTATGCTTTACTACTTTTTGGACAACACGCCATAAACTGAGTTGTATCACGTGAGCAATAGCTGGAACTCTACTTAAAACTGTTAATTAGCAGCGTTGTCGTCATGTCAGCTCTGTGGAGTGATTTTAAGCTCGAGCCAAGTGCAACGTATGCAACACCAGTGTTTCAAGAAGTGGTAGCAGCGTCTGATATCGGTATCACTGGATATCCAAGCTTGCAGTATCAATATTGGTATCGGTCATAAAAGATGGTATCGAGCCAGCACTAATTTGTACCCTTTGAGTAAATGGTATAAAGCTTATATCAAGGCTGTAAAAAAGGTTCAAGTTTGCAGTGTTTGATATTTTGTGAATGATGGCACTAAGCTAAAGCTAGGGAGAGAATAGAGACGGGTACAAGGCAACAGCACCTGCTATCTGTTATGCTCACAAAAATGAGATTTCATTCCAAATGACATATCCCCAATCAAATATGCCCATAATTTTGCGAGCAATGTAACTTTTGAAATTGTTTCTGTGGGCTGTCATTTATAATTCTTACATAAGAAGAAATATACATGATATCCTGGAATAGTTATCTCTTTTACGATTGCTACTGTGTGATTTAAATTCCATCCAGATCCTTATTTGAAACCACTGTAAAAATAGTTTGAGTGCTGCTGTTATTACTGTTAAATATTTGCACCGATAACTTTGAATGATCAAAAAACGAGGGAATATTTCAAAATGAAATTTCAGTCTTGATGCGTGGATATAGCAGTGTCTGTTGTCTGGTTTCGGACGTGAATAGTACAAGTTCGAAATGTTCTGCAAACAGGAGCCTAGTGTGTCTGGTTGTCAGATCAGATTAAGCCCTTTCTCAAGAAGAATAAAACTGCTTTTCTTTTGTTACGGGGGAACAGAGCATCTCTCATGCAGCGTATTTTCAAGCCTCACTCACACTGCTTTGTTTATTTATTGCAGGCAGAATACATCAGGCCATGGTGACCTCTTTAAATGAAGATAATGAAAGTGTAACTGTGGAGTGGATAGAAAATGGAGACACGAAAGGAAAAGAGGTAAAAGCCCACGTTCCTCCTTAATGCACTATGTACAGTACAAAACATTATAAACACAGAGTCCACTTTCAGGTATGCATTTAAAACATTGGTAAAAACAAAAATGTAGTTGCTTCTGGCTTTTAAAAGAGCAAGTAGTTTTGTCAATAATACAGTTACAACATTCTTTCCAAAATGACTCGCGGTTAATTTACATGTGTGTCATTCAGCAAACCCCCTTATTCAGAGCGCCTTACAATTAATACGGTCTTACAATCCAAGCAATTTTGGGTTAAGGGCCTTGCTCAGGGACCCAACTGTAGCAGAAGTGGGATTTGAACCCATGACCTTTTGGTCCATAGTCCAGTAACTTAACCACTCGGTCACCACAGTCCCATCAAATGCAGCCTTACAGTGTACAATCCAAATAACTGAGGACAAAAACCTTGCCCAGTTTTAGCTATGGTAGATCTGGATCTCTGCCATACAGTCTTACAGTTCAAGCAGTTGTGGGTTAAGGGTCTTGCGCAGGGACCCAATTTAGTGGATATTTAATTGTTATTTTATTTCATTTTGAAATATGTCTTAATTTTTGTAAGCAATATAGAATAAGAAATAATGGAGGCTTTCGTCCAAATGATTTACCACTAAATACATGATAGAACCTTCTTACAGAAACTGTAGTGATGGGTTTTATACCTGTCTGAAATCTGTGACTGAAAGAAAGGTTTGTTGTTATTAGCATATTACTTTCTTTTGATACATGATAAATACCATATGATAAAAAAAAGTTTACTATTGATTTCTTACTAACAGTAATTGCAGATGCTTGTCTAATGTCTCCGGAGATGATTTCACACAACTGACATTTCTGCTGCTGCTCAAGAGACTGCGAGCTTTAATTACTTGAATTATTTAGTCAGATTTATGACCATTTTGTCAATTGTCAGTGTCAGATTTTAAGCCTTTATTTAAGCATAATTTTGCATTCACATACCGTCCCTTTATCAGCACTCACATGGCCCTGACCCCGACATGCCCCATCAGTGATTTTGATTCCCATTACCTGCCCCATTTTTCTTAATCACGTTCTCTTCTGGTCAAACCCCTTGTCTGACACATCCCGTTGTTTGGGGCGGCACGGTGGCTCCGGGCTCAGTGGGTACCACTGCTGGCTCACAGCGAGAAGGTTGTGGGTTCAATCCAAGGGTGGAGCAGGCTGGGTTCTTTCCGTGTGGTGTCTGCATGTCTTTGGCTCACCCCCCATCCCCTCACTATTTTTTAGACAAGCATTAATTATGATTTTCACTGCACAGTTTAAACTGATATGGAGAATGTACACGGTACATGTAGAGAGTGAAAATCACAAGTTGTCCATTCTTTGCTCATTTATAATGCAGTCATGGTGTTAAAGTGTACACTGTTCCTTCTGGAGCAGACTGATTCAAAGTGTGTTCTCTTTTTGTAATAGATTGATTTGGAGTGTATATTCTCACTGAACCCAGATGTTGCCCCAGAGGAAGAGATTTCCTTAAGTCCTTTAACACCACCTCCTCCTACACCTAGCGCTATGAAGGTCAACAAGATCTCCAAGGTGAGTACTAGAACCTTAAGCTTAGTATATGAGCTATTCTGTTATCAGCAGTTCATTTGTTAAGGGGAACTGTTTATTATTGCATTTCACTCAGAACAGAGTGTCATAAACCCACATTTTTTATCGTAGTAGCATGTTTTAAGGCTACAGTTCTCTGTATTGTCATGGTCACCCATGGAAAACCCACCAAATATGGTTACAATTAGTTTTTTTAATTGAAAAAATAAATGTTGATGACAAATATAACTAATTTTTATATATATATATATATAAGGTGGGTAGCACCGCTGCCTCAGAACAAGAAGGTCCCAGGTTCAATCCCAGGGTGGAGCAGCCTGGGTCCTTTCTGTGTGGAGTCTACATGTCCTCCCCGTGACTGCGTGGGCTTACTCGGGGTACTCAGGTTTCCTCCCACAGTCCAAAGACATGCGTGTTAGGTTACTTGGTGTCTCTAAATTGTCATTGACTTGTGTAAGCAAAACACCCCAGCCGTGTAACTGGAAACAGCTGCACGCCGGTCCTGATGAATGGGGAGGGGTGGAGAAAGCAATGGCAAACTACTCCACCATCCTGCCGAAATACTTCATGGATCACATCGATCGAAAAAAAAATATGTAATAAATATTCTCCGGGATTAAACTGAAATCTTGGATTCGCTGAGCAAAAGGTGAAAACAGAAAGGTTGACCAATTTTACTTTGAACTTTTGTGTCTGAAAGTAACCTTTCAATAAAGATCATAAATTTTTTAATTAATTAAAAAATATATTACATTTTAGAATTACAATTTTTGTGAGCCAAAACTTGAGCACATCTGTAGGCTGTATGAATCTTATTAAATTTGCCTCTGGGAGGGAATAATGAACTCTTGTCTGAAGTTTTCCTTACTGCTTTTTGTTGTAATCCCTTGTTTCTGTCCAGAATCGTAGGACTGTTGCTCCCGGAAGGGCTGAGATTCCATCCAGAGACAACAGAGGTATGTAATGACACCCATAAGTGCGGCTTTCACTGAGAGCTCTGTTTATTACTGCACTGATTTTGTCTGTCTGTACGTCTCTCCTTATGGTATACTGCTAGGTGGTTCGACCCGAGCACGTCAAGGTCAGCAGCAGCAGCAGCAACAGGAGTCCGCCATTCCTGTACCTGCACAGCAGCCAACCCAGCTTACACAAGCCCAACTGCAGCAAAGCCAGCAGCAGCAGCAGAATGGTAATCCCACCCACTCAGCTATTTCATCCAAAAACTACCTCAGTAATACTAATACTCGCTAATCCAATCCGAAGTGACCTATGGACTAGGGGTGTGTGATATGTTTAAATTAATATCGTGTTTTAACAATGTGCTTGTAGACATTATCGAATATGTCCAAAAAAGTAACAAAAAAAGCATGCCTTACACATTGAAATATTCACTGCGTCATGTAAACGTCTGACAGACTACTGTACCTGCACACTGTCTATGCAGTGAGCACAAACCAAGCTGGGCTTCTACCTAAAAGTGCAGGACTGAAGTTAAAAATAAGTGAATAAGCTGCTCCAGGATACAAAATCCAGACAACACTAGTATCAGTCTCCATCATTTGATTTGATCACTCTCTCATACCCGCTCACATTTAGGTTGTTTGGCTTTGAAACGACATGGGGTTGCTCAAGACTGCAACCTGCAAACTATTTCACAAATTGGTTGCTATTAAAGACAGTTTGATAACTTATTACACCAACATATTACTGTGAACCAACCATCATGCACAATATGAAGATTATGGCATACTATATTGATGACATGCTCTGTCCAGGACAGCTATGACTTGGATGTTCTGCTTGATCATATATCTGTTGTTGTGGAAAAATGTGAAACCAATACAGTTTTTACTTGAATTAAGTTTTCTGTAAACAAATGAGAACCATAACTTACACTAACCATAATGACATTTCCTTGAGTTGTATTTCCACTGATGTTGTTGGTTAGAAACTGTTCATAATCATTAAAAAGTGCAATCCTGTACAATGTAATACGTTTTCAAACACATTTCTGAAGGTTGCAATGGCAAAAGGTCTAATTCCGTGGTTCACACCTTGTACCAACCCCCCCGTATTTTTACACGTAAAACTACCTAAATGCCATTTCGCTCAAGAGTATGCACTCATTAAACATAATGAATCACTGGTATTCATTTTTTGTTGTGTGTGTGTACAGGTCTACTGTTTGGAGCCTTAAAAAGTGTTTAGCCATCTTAAAAAAGAAGGAAAACGCTATAAAAGCGCTGAAATGAAATTTTTTGCCATAAAAAGATTTGTGATGAATCACTGTTCTTTGGGTCTGTGTGTGAGAGTTGGGGGCAGATTGTGCAGCTTTTCTTAGATCCTGGTGTTGGGCTCCATGGTTCAAGGGAAAATGGTTGGGAACCACTGGTCTATTTATCGTTTTCAACAAAATCTCGGAAATAGTTGAGATTTTAAATTGGAATTGAGTCTTACTGATTTATTTATTTAAAAAACATGGAGATACACACATTTATTTTATCTAAAGGAAATCTAAACAATGTTCTGTATTTAAATGTTATACAATTCTAGCTCTAAAACAATACTGGTGCCAGCAGTCAAGCAAATGGAACAGACTAAATAGGATCAGCAATATAAATAAATTGCTGACGCAAATAAATAGCTTCACCCAGAATGTCAAGCTCAAACCTGTATGTCAAGTTCAGAGCTAAACTACTGGCTCAATCACAGGATTATGTTCTATTACATCACATGTTGCTTTGCTGGCTCGTGTTCTGTGGGAGGTTTAAGTTTCACTGGCTTTGATGCTGCTCGATCATTCAGCAAACAATACATGTAGTTCTTTAATAGTTAAATAAAGGTCTAATGCAAGAGGAAATGATGGCATTGGTCATTTAGGATGAAGATGTTATATTGTGAGGCAAACACATACTGTGCTTTACCACACACACATGGAGAAAGAGGAAAAGGATCTTTGTGACAGAGGAAGTGACTGATGCTATTGTTTAGTCAGGGTTGTCTGACTGTCTTGTCATGGATGTTTGGCAGCGAGGAGGAAGTCCAACTGTGTGAAGGAAGTGGAGAAACTGCAGGAGAAGCGAGAGAGGCGCAGGCTGCAGCAGCAAGAACTGAGAGAGAAGAGGGCACAGGTCAGTGTGCATGTGGCATGAGTCACTACTACTTAAAGCTGTTACACACCGAATGCAAAACTTCCTGTTATTTATTCCGACACCAGTAGATTAATTTGAGCTCATTTTTAAATGTCAAAATGCAACATTATTGAATTTGATTTTCATTTTGCTGACCAAACACAGTCACTTCTACTTCTCATCAGGCAGCTCCTGTATTTTCAGTCTGACACTCCTCTGGCATTCATGCTTTGATCTAACCGGAATAAAAACAAACTGTTTTCATCTTCATATTCCTTTGCCCTTTGTTATTCCTCTCTTTCTCAGCACCACGGTGCCATTTTACTTGCTTATGAAATATGAGTTTAGGAAGCTGTTAAATTGTTTTTATCTGTCTGAATAAATATTATGGTCTTTTTCAGTTAGACATTGCTGCTCTAAATGTAAATGTACTACTTCATAATTTTAAATGAAAAATTTTGAAAGCAAAGGTTTGGTACATCTCTAACATCTTGGAAAAGTCTTGAATTTTGGAATTTAATTTTCCCTTAAAAGCCTGAGAACTAAAGTGAAATGTGGATCTGGGTTTAGCTTCAAAAATGGTCTTATTATTCAAAAACTGTCTTTTATTATAAAATATTCTATTTAATAGAATATAATATTTGTTAGTTTCCCTTTAACTCATTAAGTACAAGCTGAGAGGAAACCATGGATAAGTTAAGTTTGGTTGAAAGAACAAACACCAAAAATGTACCCACCACGACTCATAAACAGCCTATCAAATCCCTTGATATTGAAATGTGCAAATCACTAATGCACAAGCAGCCAATCATTTACAGGTAAAAATTACGGCTGTGCCATCAGTGTGCAGGACATTTTAAGGATATTTGAAGGACTTTTCCAAATAAAAAATGTAAATTAAAATCTTTTTTCTGCTGCTAATAATAAAAAATAGGTACAAAAAAATATATAAGTTCTTAATAATTATTGATATTGATTGAAAAAATTGCCAGGCCCTATGATCCACCCTGGTGTTTTCAGTTTCACAGTATCTAATCAGTTTCCATTTTTTTCTCTGAAGGAGGTGGACACAACTGTCCCCAACTATGAAATACTGCAGATGATCAGAGACTTCAGAGCGAGCCTGGACTACAGACCATTGACTACAGCTGACTTGGTGGGTCAGCCAATGAAGCCAAAACCCTAACTTTGCCTAAACATTTACTGTTGTGTGGTTTGAACATGTCTGTATTTATATGACTGTGTCTATTTACATGCACTTATTAATCCAATAGTCACAGGAAATCAGATTTTGTTAGTAATCCCATAAACGAGGCACTTGAGTAATTAGACAATATCAAACCTCTGGGTTTAAATGACTATATCATAATCAGATTGCTGTTTTGCAACCAGCCAATAATCTCACAGAAATATGTCACGTAAACTTGAAGCTGTAATTTTAAGTAATTAGTTTCTTAGAAGTTAGAAGTTGCTAACGCACAAGCAGCTGTATTACTAATCAGGGGGAAGGTGACACGGTGGGCAGCACCATCTGGGTTCAATCCAGGGCGGAGAGACCTGGGTCCTTTCTGTGTGGAGTTTCCAAATGTCTGTGTGTTTTTACTTCGGTTTCCTCTCTCAGTCCAAAGACGTGCATGTTAGGTTAATTGGTTACGCTAAGATGGCATGTATATATGTCACTAGAATTGACGTAACTGTGTTTATATGTAACTGTGTGTGTTGCCGATATGGCCACTGGTGGCGATTAGCGACATTAAGCAAAGAAATAATTTATTTTTTCGAGTGTAGAGTGCATTTCAGAGCCTCCCCTGAGTATCCAATAGCCATTTAGCTGCTTTCCGTTACGGGGTTGCCAGCGGGAGAAAAAACGCATGCCAATGGACTAAGATCCCAAAAGTGTTTAGAATCAGTACATGGCAAGTATGTAGGTTATGTGCAGGCTGAGAAAACCCAATAGAAATTTGGTAACAGTCACACACGTTTTAAGAAATCTGATAGAGAAAGCTGGATTTCAGGATTATTTTGGTCTGATTTCTAGATCACGGTATGCTGTTTACATTACTCCCTTGAATAATCAGATAACTGCAAATATCCGACTGTGATCAGCTTATGAAGTGCATGTTTATATGCACGTAAAAATTCTTCCTTCGTACCATGCAATGTTAGCACTGCTGATTAAACTAAGCTGTTTTTTCATTCCTTGTTTTTTATTTCTCTTTCTGTTGCGGACAGATTGAAGAACACAGAATATGCGTTTGCGTAAGAAAGCGTCCCCTCAACAAAAAAGGTAAAAAAAAAAAAATAAAAAAAAAACACTCTTTACAATTTGTCCCTTATTATCTATGGATGAGTAAGACTGATAAATGATAAGTGTGCAAATGTGTCTGTTGTAGAACTGACTGTAAAAGAACTGGACGTGATTACAATACCCAGTAAAGATGTTGTCATGGTCCATGAGCCTAAACAGAAAGTGGATCTCACACGATACTTGGAAAACCAAACCTTTCGATTCGATTATGCCTTTGACGACAGTGCAACAAATGAAATGGTGTACAGGTCAGTCTTTCCCTCTTTGTGTCAAGCGCTGATGAGAGCATGCTGGTTTGGAAGATTAACCCAAGCGCTGTAATGTCATTGTGTGCAGGTTTACAGCAAGACCTCTGGTGGAAACCATCTTTGAAAGAGGAATGGCTACGTGCTTTGCCTATGGCCAGACAGGAAGTGGAAAAACTCACGTAAGAATTTCTTGTATATTTTATGTGACTGGATAAGGCTTATTAAAAAAGTGCTGTGGTCCCAGGGCTTATTTATTATGATTTAATGTCAACATCTTCCAATTTTTAAAAAACAGCATTGTGTTTGTGCTTTAAATGCTTACATCTTTCTGAGTTGTTTTTGGTTTGATTGGTTGTTATTTATTACATTTTTTAGACGATGGGTGGAGATTTTTCTGGAAAGAACCAGGATTGTTCAAAAGGAATCTACGCTTTAGCTGGTATGTGTTGTACAATGCTTGTGTGCATGCGCAGACTGAGAAAACCAATAGAAATTTGGTAGCAGTTACACGAGTAACGAGTTCTAGATCACAGTGTACAGTTTACACACTCCCTTGAATAATCTGGTATATGTTGTACATATTCGGTTGGACCTCCACATCAGTAGATTTATCAAACTTAAGTATTTTGCTTAGTACTGTGTGTATATGGAAGTTGCTATTTATAGCAGTTGTAGTTACTAATTAGGGAGAAGGTGGCTTGGTGGATAGAACCACAAAAAGAAGATCCTGGGTTGGAGCAGCCTGGGTCTTTTGTTCTTGTGTGTCTGCGTGGGTTTACTCCTGGACCTCCGGCTTCCTCTTATAGCCCAAAGACAGGCATGTTAGGTTCATTGATTACACTAAATTGGCATTGACACACACAATGAAAAAATACCTCATGGTGGAAGCACATTAAAATGCTTCAATCCAGCTAATTTAATACATCATTTAAGGAACAAACACTTGGCAGAATATGGTGAGTTGTCCCATGTATGTACAAATACACACTCACGGACAGGCATTACATTTACGTATCATTACTTGTCATTTACTTTGTTAGGTGTTCTAAATAATCTAGATATGATTGAAAGTATAAAGGTGGATGTGTGTAGGTTAATACTGTAAATACTGCACAATTTAAGAGAAGTAAGCATTTGCTGGTTTTGGTATCCTGGGGAGTGAGTCCAATTCCTTAAGGAGAGCCGATTTGCCATAGCATGGTTTTAAAACAGTTTGTGGGCAAAAAACAGCTTTTAAAATGAGCTGTTTTTGTAGGCAGCTTGAAAAACTGTGTCAGTTGGCAGTTATAGTAATAAGTTTGCTCATACATTTACTCCAACTTCTTGCAGCTCGTGATGTTTTTCTAATGCTCAAAAAACCCAACTACAAAAAGTTGGATCTTCAAGTCTATGCAACCTTTTTTGAAATCTACAGTGGAAAGGTAAGCGCTTCCAAATGTCATGCTTTCTCCAGAAAACAATTTTTCCCCCTCTTGAATTTGGTTAGGAATTAAACTGCTACTCTCCCTTGGGTGATGCGTGCTGGTTGTGATGACCTTCCCAGGTGTTTGACCTGCTAAATCGAAAAGCAAAACTGCGTGTACTAGAAGATGGGAAACAGCAGGTGCAGGTGGTGGGGCTGCAGGAGAGAGAAGTCAGATGTACTGAAGATGTACTCAAGCTCATTGAGGTCGGGAACAGCTGCAGGTAAATCCAGAACTGCATATGTTGTGTGGTAAAACAGTAAGTATCATCTTTTTTTTGAGGCACTAAAAATATTTAGATGGAAACTGGCACTTTTGAAAAGGCACTTATGTTTTTTAATAGAAAAGTGAAACTAGGTGTCTTAATTTAACAAAAACAAAGGAACTGGTGGTGGACCTGGGGAGTGACCCCTGTGTCTATCAGAGGGGTCATTGTGAACATTGTGGAGGACTACAAATATCTGGGAGTACAAACGGACAATAAACTAGACTGGATTAAAAACACTGATGCCCTCTACAGGAAGTCGTCTCTATTTTTGGAGGCGTCTGAGGTCATTCAGTATCTGCCAGACTATGGGGCAGCAGGCTGAAGTTGGCAGATGCCAACAGACTCAAGACCAGTGATGTGGGTGAGGAGTTGGGCTCGCTGATCGTGAAGATCCTGTCTTAGCTGCATGTCATTACTGATAATAATATATTATAAAATAGTAATAATAGTTATGTCATTAATTTTAGTATGTGTGCAATAACTCTGAGGTCCAATAATGTGAACTGCTTTATATATGCATATAATTTAAATGAATACATGTATATAAATGTACATGTATGTATTTCTGTTTTATTTTTGTTATTATGTTTGTTCTGTATTTTTTTTTGTTCTTATACAAACTTTAGCAACTGCAATTTCGCTCCTGGGATCAATAAAGCATTTCTGATTCTGATTTGACCATAACCACTTAAGAAAAGGGTTTAAATAGAATAATATGTTTAGGGAAATGTGGGACGGGTCATAGGAACCCATGGGTGCAGTTATGAGCTTGAGAAAATCTAGAATTCTGGGAACAGAATTAAAAGACTTCAAATTGACTTCAGTGTCTCTTTCTAGAATTTAAAAATAATTTTAATGGTGATCAAAATGGTAAGTAATTTAAAAACCCTGTCCTCTCTTTCCCCACCAAATTGTATTACACATCATCTGAAAAACACAAATTTAAAGCCCCTTTTCATTTCGGCTTTTGCTGCATCACTTTTACTTATGTGCTGTAGCTGGTAGTGATGACATTTTCTCCTGTCGCCTATCTGTCTCTAGAACCTCAGGCCAGACTTCTGCCAATGCCCACTCGTCCCGCAGCCATGCCGTCTTCCAGATAATTCTGCGCCGAAAAGGGAAGATGCATGGAAAGTTCTCACTGATCGATCTGGCGGGGAACGAGCGAGGTGCAGATACGTCCAGTGCCGACCGACAGACACGCCTAGAGGGAGCCGAGATCAACAAGAGCCTGCTTGCACTGAAGGTCAGTTGAGAGAGAGGCTGACAGATACACCGTCATTCAGAAATGGCCATCTCAGGACGATATGGACAAAAGTATTGGGATACCTACAGAAACTTTTGTGATGTCCCATAAAACCATTAATAATGGATTTTTTCAATAATAACCATAAATATGGATTTGATCCACTGCAGCTATAACAGCTTTTACTCTTTGGGAAGGCTTACTTTACCTTAAACTCCTGCCTTGAATCTCTTGGTGTACAGTCTTTGGGCTCATGCTAATATCAGCGTTATGCGAATTAGCAACTTTACATGTTCTGACACTTTGACTGAGTTGCTGTGGTTCCTAAATCCAATTGTTTCACAAATGTTCATATAAAGGCAGACTACATGGCTAGGTGCTTGATTTTTTTTCCTACAACTATGGCTTTGGGACTGAAAAACACCTGAATTGAAAGATTGTGGTGTGTCCTAATACTTTTGTCACATTATGGTAAAAAAAAATCGGAAAGTGATACATGACCGTATTGAAGAGAGAATTACGTTTTATTGCAAACGAAAAACGGAACATTGTTGCATTAGATTTTTGGATTACCGTATTTTCCGCACCATAAGGCGAACCGTATTATAAGGCGCACTCTGAATTACGGGGTCTATTTCTGTATTTAACCCATACATAAGGCACATGCTAAAACATACGGTCTACAAAAAAAGTAAAGGATGCGAAATGGTGATTTTAGTTGAACTTTATTCTACTATTCAACAAAACACATTGTTTTTTTTTTTTTTAATATCACAATTTCACTATCAAGCACTTCAGGTTCCCTTTCATCATTGTCTGAGTCAGTCTCGTTGCCAGATGGCTGTTGTGCAATGATGGCGGCTCTCGCAAAAGTTCGGACAACAGTTAAAGCAGAAACCTTAGCCCATCTATCCACAATCCATCCACAGCCGGAAATGGACCGACAGTCAATGAAGCGTAGCACTTACCAAAGTCTCACAATAATACTTTGAGTTTGGAACTCAGTGCACATTTAAGGTGCACCGGATTATAAGGCGCATGTCCGATTTAGGGGGAAAGTTTAAGGCTCTTGGGTGCGCCTTATAGTGCGGAAAATACGGTAATTGTTTTATTGCAAACGGAAATCTTACTACAAAAACTGAACATTATTGCATTTGATTCCCATATTAATTGTCTGATATCCACTCTAACGATTCCTGATATTTCATATGAACATTTCTGTATGTTCTGCTCGTTAGGAGTGCATCCGAGCCCTGGGCCGAAACAAACCGCACACCCCGTTCAGAGCTAGCAAACTTACCCAGGTGCTCAGAGACTCTTTCATCGGAGAGAATTCGAGGACATGCATGGTAAATAACTTGCACACTGTTCTTTGTTCATAAGGTCACACAGTCCGGTTTGTTAACATAAATGAATCGTGGTGTGTGTAACAGATTGCTACAATCTCTCCTGGAATGGCTTCCTGTGAAAATACCCTGAATACACTACGATACGCAAACAGGTAGGAACAAGGCATTCGGTTTTTTTTCCGTGCCGTAAGATATTTATTTTCTGGCAGTATTGCTTCTAACCCTCATGTGAACAAAAGTATTGAGACACAAACCCGTATGTGTCCAAATGTACCAGGACGCAAACCCACATTTATAGCACTGCTTTAGTTCCTTTATGAAATGCAAATATAAATTCTTACTGTCATTTTTTATAATCGTTAAGACCTCGGTCGTTAAAGTGAAGGGTTGTTGATTGGATGGTCATCATATGGGGGTTAAACAAATTTGAATTATAAGCACATTTTCTTATAGTCATTTTATTACCATATATTTGCAATAGTTTTATTTGGTGTGTTTATCGTGTGCCCTCGTCTTAACAGTAAAATGATTAACTATACTGCTCACAAATATTATGGGATACATCAAAATGAAATATCCTCTAATTTGTGTGGGCCATGTAATTGGCTTGACTAATTAATAAGCTAATAGGATTTAAGTACCTATTAGATTTTAGCATATGTTTAAACATGTCTCAAAGACAACTGATTGAAGCAATTCTAATGTTTGCATTAATATTATTTCTGTGGAATCGTTTTCTAATATTGATTTATGTAAAGGCAGTTGTTGTATCTCATTCTTCTTCCTTTTCTCTCTTTCTTTACTTGTCTTTGCTTATTCCTTGCTGCTCCAGAGTAAAGGAGTTTGGGATTAGTCCCTCAGACATCCCGTTTTCTCAAGGAAGTCGCTCTGGGCTCTCTCCCACCTGCGAGTATGACTATAAGCCTGATTATCAGCTTCCCACCTGCCTTACAATCAGATCTCACACTAGTCGCTTTGCTTGCACCTAGCTGCCTGGTTTTAACCCATGATGCATGAGACTAAGTATACACTTTCATGCAGCTTCTCACAGTGCCTCTGAGTGCAGTATCACAACACTGCTTCTTTGTCCCCTAAGTGTTTTGCCGCCTTTTTAAACCTGCTTTTAGTACATTTTCTAACTCTGGGCATGTGTGCTGTGCCTGTCGCAGACTTTTTTTATTATGGTTCATTCTGATACTGTGTAACAAACATTTTAGAGCCGCCTTCTGTCCAGACTGTAAAAAGCTAGATTTTGAGGACCCTACAGTGGCAGCGTAGCTGTGTTGGTACTTGGACCCTTGCCTTCCAGGTCCAAAGTACAGTACCAGTCTAGATTTTACTACACTACATTGTATTCGACATGCCTGCTGTTTCCGTTTTAAGCATTCAGGACTGATGCTTTTGCATGTGAATCGATTTCTCTCATCTGCTTTCTTAATGACATCCTCTGCTGTTTGAGGAAATTTGTTTTGGCGAATTCAAACTTTTATACTCTAAGCTTATTTTTTGTTTCGGGTTTTTTGGCATTCTGCTTTAGTTTAGTTTTTAGTCCTGTGTTGCCTTGTGTTGTTTTATAAGCCCATTTGTTCTTAATCTCTCTGTGTTTTTGTCTGGACCAGCCCGTCAGTCATTTCCATTTCTATCTGAAGCTCAAACTCTGCACTGACCGGCACAGGAAGAAAACGAAACAGTGTTTTTGATAGCTTCATTATTACCATTGCTTTTTAACGTTATAATTTTTAAAACAATTTATCCATTCCTGGTAAAAAATCTTGGCCCTTTTTCTGTGAGTTTGGTGCA
Source organism: Parotocinclus haroldoi (assembly GCA_034779995.1). NCBI lineage: Eukaryota > Metazoa > Chordata > Actinopteri > Siluriformes > Loricariidae > Parotocinclus > Parotocinclus haroldoi. The sequence goes on along the minus strand of JAUZST010031064.1, from coordinate 14,113 downwards.
GCTCTAGTTGAAATCCATGGTTTAAACCAGTTGTAATGAATGAATGAATGAATCTTTAGACATTATTTGGGGAAAAAATGCTGAGGAAATTGAAACAAAAAACGCTGGTTGCTTATCTTCAATGGCAGGTTTGATGTGGCTGTGTTAATCCTTAGTAATGACGCCATAAGCAATAAACATTACATACAGTAGTTTATTAGCATCAGATGAACTGATTACATATGCTTTCCTTGTGAGAGACAAACACCTGTCAAATAAATAAAAATGTATTTGTGTAGTACTCTTTAATATTATAGGTAGAGATGCTTCGATTGCAATTTTCTTGGCAGATTCCAATTTCTTTTTATTAAATATGTGATTGGCTCATTCGTTTTTCCTCTCTAAGAATGGTAAATATTACAATGTATATAATTTTTGTTCAACTTTTTTAATGGAAACGTCTTCAAAGAACGATAGCAGCAGCTACTGGCTTGTGTCTGGATCTGCAGCTAGCTTTAGCTTAGGTAAATTCCACATATTCATGTCTTATTAAATTATTTGTTCAAGTGTTTTCGGAGTAGTTCCAAACTTCTTCTTGCACATTAGACACAGCAACCACTCATTGTGAAGAACTAGAATTCTAAAGACGTGGTTATAACTATTTAGGTCCATGCATCTCTTATTATAGATATAAACTAGTGGTGTTTCGATCGACTGGCCACCGATCATTATTGGGCGGTTTCCATGCCTTGTGGAACGGTCTGTGTAAGTTTGCATCCTGCAGCACGTGCAATGAAAAAGTACCTTGCTGTGGAAACACAACTAATACGTCATTTAAAGAACAAACACTTGGCAGAGAATGGTGAATTTCGAGGCTCACTGCAGGGAATAAAAAGAAGCCACCCGGTATCGGTGATCAGAATCGGCAACATAAAACATGATCCCTAATGTAAACCGATTTGTCACAGTGACAGGGAAAACTCCCTAAAGCACATGCGTGTATGTGGTGATAAATAAGAAAGTCCCTAGTATCACAGCAGTGTAGTGCCATCCCTGAAAACAAGGTTGTGACTGGAATAAAAACAGCACTCCTGCTGAGACTCAGGTGAGACTCTGGTTCCAGTCCCAGAATTTGTTTCTGGAAGGGTCCGGTGCCACGCAGGCATGATTGTCTGACAGAGGTGAGGCAGGGAACTGTTACAAGAGCAACTCCTACATGGTCTTGTGACTGGTTCAGAGTAAATGCTTGCTGGCACCCATTGAATTCTGGACTAAGCTTTTTGACCTCAACCAGGATAACCTTTAGGACTTACAGTAAGGGGAAACCCCTTAATTCTATTTGAATCCTCACTTCCCAAACCCATATAGTGATTCTTCATTGTATTACACGATATCAGAGCAAACTGATTAATCTTGCTCTTGAAGACCACATCTTATCACCGAGCTTTTATACCAGTGATTTGACTAATGAGATGCTTTTAGACAGCCAGCCAATGGTTACCATAGATTTCTGATTATACACTGCTCACATAAATTAAGGGATATTTCATTATGGGATACTTAATTTTGTAATATCCCCCAATTTTTGTGAGCGGTTTAGATAACTCCCCTTGCTAAACGGGAGAGGAATTGACATTACTTAAGAGGTGTATGAGCCAGCATGTGCAATATTACACAGCGTCAAACGTGCATCAGTATAATCAACATCAAATATTATCTGAACATATCCCTTTTTCTGTGCATTATCATCTTAGGTATATAAGCCAGTGCAGATGTGATCGCTCAGTCTCCTTGTTCTTGCAGAGTGAAGGAGCTGACCGTGGACCCTAATGCCATGGCAGAAGGTGTTCGACCCAACATGAATGCCATCAACCAGATGGATATCATGGATGAAGAGTGGGAGCTGAGTAACTCCCCTCAGAGGGATGACCTCAAGCTGCTCTGCGAACAGAACGTAAGGAAGAACCCGGTATCTTTTGAACTTTAATGCAGGCCTGCCCAAGATTACATGAGCTGAGCTCGATAAATATCCAAATCATTCTCTATCATCACATGGCACTCTGGCGAGCTGAACTGTAGTAGGCCTACTGTAGGTAGGTCGTTGTTTATCTTTTATTTAACAGCTGTTAAAAGATTGTGTGTGCATTTGCTTGGTTTGTGAAAAAAACAAATCAATTAACTTCAGCTTGGTTGTGACTTCAATGAGTGCATGCAACTGAAAATGAACTGTTGTGTTGTAATACGGGATGTTGCAGGGACTGCTAGAATCATTATGCTGGAGTGATTCTATTAATTAAAGGGTTAATTAATTAATGAGAGAATGTATTCATTGCTTTATGGAATATTTAAAAAACACTCATGTACATTCTATGGTCAATAGATGCATATTATATTATATACTGTATTGCTGATAAAGCAGACTGTACTTCTGAAAGGGCTTTCCACTTGATTTGGAACATGACTTGTGAGCTCTGGCTCACTTTTAGTATTCCAGAGCATTTATATGGTGTCTGATGGAGTTGAGGGCTAGGCTAAGTTTTTAATTTTAAGCTGGCGAATTCTTTGTCTAAGGGTGGCTGGGCAGAAAGTTGATTTGAAAGCACAAACCTAAATGTGTCATGTTGGGAGTCACAGATCACAAAAATTAGCAAATCTATGAAGCGATTAAAAAAAAAATGAAGTCAAAGAAAGTTGTTTGATTAGGCAAATGAGATACAAACTTGGTGATGGTAATTGAGTTATAAGTGATATATTCATGAAGGTGAACAGGAGCATGTTAAACTGGACAAGAGTACCCCACGTTGACTGTTCAGTAGGGTGTATGATCACCCAAGACTTTAAAAACACTGACAGTGATGGGGCATGAACAGGATCAGATTGTCCAGCAGTTCTTGTGGATCCTTTTCATATTTATGTTGAAATATCTCCTGATTTTTGTAAGCAGTGTATTTTGGTACCCATTCAACTGCTGCTGCTGTTTGTGGAAGATCCAGAAATGTATGCTTCATATTATGTATATGTTAGAAGTGAGCTGCTGAAATAGCAGGAGGTCAATAGTCCGAAGGGATATCTAGAAACATTTGTCTATATAGAGTATGTATAGTGTAAATTTCACAGTGCTATTTATAGGCCATTATAGGTGATTCTAATCTGAATTTGTTTTACCTCCCAGGAAGAGGAAGTGTCCCCACAGCTCTTCACTTTCCATGAGGTGGTGTCTCAGCTGGTAGAAATGGAGGAGCAAGTTCTGGAAGACCACAGAGCAGTGTTTCAGGTGATGCACTAATTGCTGCTGTCAAGATTAGTACATTGTTTAATCTTCATTGTCTTAAGAAACCAATGTTAGAATGTAATTTGCCTTATGCCATTCTTATTCTCAGTGAGGTTTCACTTTGCCTGCATGGCATTAGATGTATTCACCTGGTGCAGCATTTTTGTTGTACTAATATTTGCTCGTCTTTAATCAGATGTCAGTATCAGACATGTGATGACCTCTTCTGAATTTTGGGTACAGGAGTCCATCAGGTGGCTGGAAGATGAGAAAGTGTTACTTGAGATGACAGAGGAGGTGGACTATGATGTAGACACTTACTCCTCCCAGCTTGAGCAGATTCTTGACCAAAAGATCGATGTCCTGATTGAGCTCAGAGGTAACCCACATGGAATTACACCATTCTGTCATGTCCAATGTGAAATGGATATCAGAGCTTTGACTCTTAAGGCCTCGTTCCTGTCTACGGGCAGATGATGAACTGTATTATATAAAATGATGATCATTTGAATATGCACCGTCATTCCAGAGCTATAAAATCAAGAGCAAATGATGTAAGAACAGGTTGCCGGATGTCATTGAATTGAAATGTCTACCCTGTGTAGATTAGTGGATTTTTTTTAACTTGCTTTAACTTGAAAAAAAGAAATCCCACCACGGTTGCTAGATCCCCTGAGAGAAACAAGCCCAAAAGTAGCGAAATGGCATGAAAAGTCAAACAGGTGACCTTGTACAATGTGAGAGTGTAACCATTTGATCAGTTTAAAATAAAACAATCAGCTACTGACTTCACAGTCAATAAAAGGCATTCCTATTTCATTTTTGAAGTGTAAACAGTACAAAAAGCATTTGTCTCCTGCAATTAAAATTATTTTTGTAACTAGTAATAAATAATGAAGTGTTGTCTTGAATTGAGACAGTTTTTCAAAGTCATTTTCATATCAGTTGTGTGTGTAAAAAGTGCTATACAAATATGTTTATACAAATACCTTCCCAAATCCGTTCAGTTTCCTCGACCCCATTACTCCGTAATGAGAAATGCCATGCAAGGTGATTTTGGCATTCTCACGTGTGATGCAACTGCTATCTTCGTGATTGCGTCGTGAAATTACATGCATCGTGTCATGGTGCATCGTACACCCCTAATGATCGTATACGTTTTCCTTTAACTTTGAACAAAACCAACTGTCAGGAATATTGGAAAGATAGAGAGGCAGTATTAGGGAACAAACCCAAATAAGCAACTAAATGTACTTTTTAGTAACGTCTCGTAAACCTCCAACTATATTTTTATAGAAAAATAAGCTCAACGTAGCTTAAAATAACCAGACCTGTCAACCGTGACATTTGCCAACGGTAGCCAGCGTTTTCCTTCCCAGTAATCGTATCCTTTCAATCTAATTATAAGCACTGGCATATATCAGAATTACATTCACACACAGTTTCATTCGATTCCAACAACTTTATTGGCGAGTCATTTTTTTTGTCATGGAGTTTCTTAAATTTTTGTTTCTTTGCTTCCTCTGGACAGATAAAGTGAGGTCGTTCCGCTCAGCCCTGCAAGAGGAGGAACAAGCCAGTAAGCAGATCAGTCCCAAGAGGCCTCGCGCTCTGTAACACGGGACTGAGGTCACGAGCACCTGCTAGCCACCTCGAGTTTCTGACGACGTTACAGCATTTTCAGCGAAAACCAAATGACAGCCATGAGGGTCCTGCTAGCATTAGTGCTCCTGGAATGTAATTCCTTCTATCAGTCGCCTGCGAAACATCCCGAACGTTAGACCGTTGCATTGATGTCCTGCACTGCTTTTAAGTCGACTGCTGATCTTTAAGCGATGTCTGGCAGAAGTTACATTCTTGCTCTCATCAAGAAACGAAGCATCAACATGATTCCACCGAAGATCAGCATGTGCCTTAAGACAGATGTACGAGCACAGCCATTCACCCGCCAGCACACTGAATTTTTCATGTCAGAGATTGTGAAGTGATGCTCTGAGTTGGGAAGTTTCTGTTTTCCTCTTTAATTTCATGATATTTATTTGACATTTTAGTTGTAAGTGAATGGCTGTTTATTACAATGTCCAGTTCTTCCCACTTCCTTCATGTTAGGTTGTTTGAATTTGTATGCATGTGGTTTACATATCCTGCTCACCCTTTCCCTGTAACAAGCATGGCAGATCAGGTCCATGTGCACTTTACATAATCCAGTTTTGGCAGGGGTCTCTTGTCGGACCGCTGTCGTATTAATCGTCTCCGTTCGGAGGGCATCATTAATAGTGTTGCTTTCTGTCATGCTGTTTAGTTCAGACTTTTTTTTACGATGAATATGATGATTGCGGAGTGAGAGTAGAGCTGGAGTAGGTCAGTATTAGGCAACTTTAGTTGGGTTTCTAGAATATGATACTGTCCTATTTCACGTGTTCTATGCCATATGCTGACTGACTAATGCCAGGCAGGAGGCACCTAAACCTAGGTTATTCTTCTTACATACTGGGGAGTGACCAGAAAAACAGTCAAATGCTCTGGGCTTAAAGATGTTTCATACATCTGATAAGAGCAGGTACATCTAACTGAACAGGCTTAAAATGAGAAATTCTGTGGGATACTTCAATGGAGAGAAAGCTTAATTATTTTTTTTTTTTTTTTAACTTGAAACTGATCTTAACTCTTGTACCTACTGTTTCTGCTCTTGCAGGGTTATAATGAAAGAAAGCTTAAAGCTAGCCCTGGAAAAAAAGTCGTTGCTTTGTGCTTAAGGCTCTTGATTACTGTACTAATCAATGTGACTTCTAGAGCCTTCATTCATTTTGTCATTAACCCTTTCAGTCCTCTTAACAAACCAAACCAAAAGGAGTCCGTCTTTAAAATCTATTGTCACAAAAACTTTTGTGATTTCCACATGGTAAACCTGTGTTGCCACTGGGTTATTTCACAGAAATCAGTTTTGCTTCATTAAAATGAATTCAGGACCGAAAGGGTTAAGTTTTTTTTTTTCTGTTAAAATAGCACTGTGCACAGCCATAAACTTCACCAGAATGCATTTATGAATTTTTAATAGTAGCTCGCTGGTTAGTTTAGCTGGATTAAGGTACTGGATTAGTCTATTGAGAAGAGGCTTGAGGGTTCGGTTTCCACCACTGGAGAGCTGCCACCTGTCACAGTTGGTCCCTTGACCTAGACCCTTACCTTTCAAGCGATAGGGTTGTACGTTATGATATCGTATCGATTTTAAGTCACTCTGAATAAGAGCGTTGGTTAAAGTCTGCAACTAGAATGTCCAAAATCGTTTGCTACCCTTTACAGTTGTTCCACATAGGCCAGTAGTGAGCTAATGGATCACTTCAGATACAGCTCTAAACAATGGAACCATTACAGGGACAAGTTGAAGGTGTGTTAAAAGGTTATTGCTTTAAATTTGACAGCCTAATGACCCAGGTCCCGTTTAAGTCGCCACGTTTGGGACCAAGACCAAAAGACATGAGCATGTGTTTAATTCTCTACAAATAAAAACATCCTCCAAACCACTGGAAAAACCACTGCACTGACCTGTGCCTCTAAAAATAAATACTCCTTTTGGATTAAATGGCTGGTTTTGTTTAGGTAACTATAAAACGAGTGATCTTGTCTTCATAGGTGTAGTCTCCAGATGAGGAATTGGCAGGGACAGTAAGACAGTGATGAAGAACAACAGGTATTTGTGATATAGGCTGTCTATTGGTAAGTGAGTTTTAATACACTGACTGTGTTTCTGAAAGCTATAGCAAGTTTTAATAGACAGTCAAAAAAATCAAAAGACAAATGATTAACCTGTTTTGAGAAGGCACGTATATTTCTACTAACCTATAGTACTTTAAATTAATAACACACATCATGCAACTATATATATGTACATGTAGCAGGATGATGTCACTTGAGCAGCTTCACTTAGAAGTCCTCATAACATTTACCTTCACACGGGGTATCCAGTAGAAAATGGTTATCAAGCGCCAAAACGTTAAAAGATTTGCTTACAATCCAGTTATAATAACGAGGCGTGCCATCACTGTCTGGCACAAGGGTGAGAAACATCCACATTAATCCAGTCCAACCATCCCGCATGTAAACGTGTGCTTCATGAAAAGTGGATTCCAGCAGAGTTGAATGCATGAAGAAGTCTGAGGGACAAACGGAGCGAAACCAGTTACGATGACGAAGCAGAACTGCTACAGACACCAGTCACTTTAGGAACCTCCTGGTTTCTACATGTTTTTTGTCCATTTTATCATTTCCACTTAACATATAGAAGCCATTTGTAGTTGTGCAGTTACAGATCATCTGTAGTCCATCTGTTTCTCTAAATACTTTAATCAGACCGCCACAGCTCAGGCACTATTTGAGTGGTGGATCGTCCTCAGCCTTGCAGTAACACTGATATCTTGGTGTGTGTTGTGCTGGTATGAGTGGATCAGGCACACATACACACTCAAAGTAACGCGATTAATTGCAAAAATTTACTTCAATTTGTTTTGTTTGCTCTTGGGTATAGCTTACATTTCTTCCATTTTGAATCCTTTGTCTTTTCAGGACAGCAAATATATATATATTTTTTCTTGACCTGTACATAATGATTTATTATGTGCATTAAGCACCAACTCTGGAGTGACTATTTTAAGTGAGTATGTTATTTTATTTAACATGCAATCTGCATTTGAACAAATTCAGTGCACTGTGCCCTGTGATGTTTGGAGCCCAAGTTGGGGACCCTGAGCTTAGAGGATGACTAACAATTACTGATGATCTGCTGTCTCTGACTTTACAGCTACATGATGGAGCAATATTATTGATGTGAATAATAAGCGTACACAGAGAGTGAACAGTGTTTTGACACTCCAGCAGCACTGCTGTGTCTGATCCACTCCTACCAGCACAACACGCACTAACTGCGACTGATTCAGCCCCCAAATACACTGCTCACAAAAATGAGGGAATATTTTTAAATGATCATTATGTTTTTTAAAAAAAGAAGAATTTGATTTTATTAAACTAGATCATCAGAAAAGCAAACGAAAAGGCACAGAAAGTTGTTTTATTATGCAAATGAGATGCAAAAATCGATTGTGGTGATTGAGTAGTAAGTGATATATTTATGGGGGTGAACAGGAGCATGTTAAACTGGAAGAGAGTGCCCCCACATGGACTGTTCAGGAGGGTGTATGGTCACCCAAGACTGCCAAAACACAGTGACAGTGATGGGGCATGAACAGGATCAGCTTATCCAGCAGTTCTTATGAGATCCTCTTCACATTCATTTTGAAATATCTCATTATTTTGAACCTGATCTCTGGTGGTCCCGGCCATTTATAGACAGAATAAAGAGGACTGAGAAACAAAATGAACTACAGTCTGTAATTGTAGAGCTAACGTGTTTCTATATGGTAAGTGGAACCAGTGAAATGGAGAATGAGTGTAAAAACAAAGAGGTGGACCTTATGAAGTGATTGTATATGCACTTACACCATGAAGTCGTCTATATCCATAGCGCGTGCTCGCTTTTCCCTGAACCCTGCTTCTTGCAGGACGTTCTCAAGCTTCTGAGCGATGCTGAAGTCCTGTGGTATTTCCTATTAATACAAGATCGAAACGGACAGCCATCATACTGGGCCATTTGCTTCAGCTCCTTTTACACCCAGGATATTATCAGCATCTCTCTCTAACCAATCAGTTTTAGCTTTCAGCTACCATCACTTCAGCACAGGTCTGAGGCTCCGTGCTGGTAATTCCACAAATGGGGATGTTCTGCCAAAATGGAAAATGCACTGGCAGCACCACTGTTCTAATGCCAGCCAGTAGCAGAAGTAACTGGTTACTTACTATGTTGTGCATGGAGCAATGAATTCTATAGTTCTTCTCCAGAAGTTGCTCAACAGCGGCAGACCTTCGACAAAGCACGTAAACCAACTGAGTGTTTTTTTTAAGGTTTAACTAACAGATTTATTACATTGAAATAAATACTTACTTGAAGGCGGCACTCAGAGTTTTGTTCTTTCTTACAAAAGCGATTCTGACCAGACCATCCCATTCCTGATAGGCAAATAAGTAAAAAAAAAAATAAATAAAAATAAAAAACGTTTGAACAAATACACTTACATTATGGTAATATTTCATTTTGAACGATATGCAGACTCCACACAAAGGACCCAGGCCGCTCAACCCCCGGCACTGAAACCAGGAGGCTTCGAGAAGATTCGTTAAGTTTCTTTTTTAAATGCTTTTGAGACATTAGAACTTTTGGTTTGGTTTATTTACTGAACATCACGCGAGTATGAATGGCTTTTCAAAATATGAGCAAGGTTATAACCACACAAGTCAGAAGCACTTGCACGAGGCAGTTTTGAGCAGCCAGTTAATCTCGTTGTAATGTGGAAGAAACCTGGAGTAAACCCTTGTTGACATGTGGAGGAAATGCAAATGTCCCACAGATGGAATCTGAGCTTGGGTTCGAACCTTAGATCTCTAGAGCCGTCTTGCCTGGGAGTGGTTGCTATGTGAGTACAGAGACAAAGCAACTGTCCAAGGTACAGTAGCTGAAAAGCACGTCCAACCTCTGAACGCATGTTACGTGGTCAAACTGTGACTGAAAACCCAAGCTAGTGTCGACACTGACACCCACAGACACCCACAGACACCCACAGACACCCACAGACACCCACAGACACAACACGTCTCTTGAAAGTTTATAGCTCATGCTAGAAACAATACTCAGTGAGTGACCTACAAGGCCATAAAGCAAATGCTTCACGTAAATAGAAAGGAAATCCACCTGAAAATTGATAGGTGGTGGTGGATTCTTCGGTTCTATCCTGACCACGCTGGACTCTACTTTAGGGGGCGGCCTGAAGTTGTTTTTCCCCACCTGCAATAGAAAAAAAAGATCTTGAATGTGGACCTTTCCATCATTCAACATGCAGTGCTCACAAAACTTTATAATTTTTGTGAGCAGTATATAATAAGTGCAAGCTGTTCTAAAAGCTGCATTAACCATGGCATGCTTATTTTTAACATTAAAAGCCCCTGCCTAATATCGTGTAGCCCCCCCACCCTCATGTAGCCAGGGATCTGACCCATAGAGGACTCGACAAGCCCCTCTAAAGGTGTCCTGTTTGTCTGGCACCAACACTTAAGCAGCAGATCCTTTAAGTCCTCTAAGTTGTAAGGTGGAACCTCCCTGGTTCTTGTTGGTCCAGGACATCCCACAGAAGCTCAATCTGCCTTCGGGGGCCAAATCGCCACCTTGAACACGTCCCTCGAATCATTCCTGACCGCATTTTGCATTGTGGCAGTGGTGCTGAAAGAGGTCACTACCATTAGAGTATACTGTAACTATAAAGGGGTGCACCTGGTGAGCAACAGTGTTTAGGTAGGTGGTACATGTGAGAGTAACATCCACATGAACATACCATGAACCAAGATTCTGTTACACTCTCACACTGTCAGTTTTATTTCCTGGACCTGTCAGTGGTTTTAATGGTATGGCTGATCAGTGCAGGTTACGTCTGTAGTCAGATATGACGTCCCCCTTATTGTTTGGTGAGTCTTGGTTAGAGACAAGAGTTCAACAGACGAAGTGGAGCTGCCTGACCTTCATGAGGTGGTCGACTCTGGCCAGTAGCTGTGTGTTGATTGACAGTCTGCAGTAGAGTTTGTCTCCTGGTTTGGCCACCAGCCGCATGGCAAACTCCCTCTGGAACATCAGCACCGCACATCTTACAGAGATACGTAGTAAAACGGCAGGTCAGTAAGGGTATTTGTTTTCTATTTTCTTGTTTTTGTTTGCACATTAAAAGCTTCCTTGCGGTGCTTAGGGAGCAGCCACACTGTGGTGTCCCAGCAGTACATGTACACGATAAAATGCCAACAGGTCACCGACATAAATAGGAACGCAAATGAACTCAAATCCGCGAGCTGTTCCTTTAATAACCTTAAAACGTACCTGAAGAACGGTCTGTGAAGTAGCAGCTTGAAGACAAAGGGTGAAGAGATCTGCAAAAATGTAGCTTTTCAGTTGGGTATAAATTATGGACAAAAAACGTTAACGCAATTTGTCATTTTTACCTGATACGGCAAATTTGCTACACAGACATCAAAGAACGGCAATTCTGTCTTCAGAACGTCTCCAACCAAAATCTGGAGCTTCGACTGCATTGGTCTGTAAGCATTAATGTAAACAAGGGCATAAACATCAAAACTGTTGAGTTGAGAGGAACGTTACGTTTCATCAACTAACAAGAAATCGTGAATGACAAAACCCAAACACTTACGTGCACTGCACACGTTTCTGAAGTTCTGCTACAAGTCTGGTGTCCAACTCGCACGCTACAACCTTCAATTACAAACAAACATGGTGGGTCTCTTTGATGAGGCTGCTTCCTCACATTTTAACTCTGCTTTTTTCCATAGACGAGATGTCGGATCATCTCAGGCCAGGGTAGGGGTTGCTGTTGCAGGTATGATCCCACAACTGGTTGTCCTCCCTAAAAAAGAGCCAACTGAGGCTGCATGTGACCTCAAACCCACCATTAATCAGTAACCAAATTTCTCATAGCACGTATATCCATACTACGATTTCAATGCATATGCATTAACATAGCACAAGAGTGGAACACGGTTGCCAGGTCTGCTTTTATTCTAAGACGCTTCAATCTCATTGTAATTGCAAAGACCTGCTGATTTTATTTACCTTGTGCGATCTGGCAACATACGACTTAAAAGCAGCACCTGCTAAACAGCTACCAAACAAGAGACACAAATGCAGTATATGCTCGAGGAAATTAAGAATTTGATTATATAGTATTAAAGTTAAAGTATTAAATCTTTATTCTGAGATTACTAGGTGGTTAAAAAGTAGAAATCTGATTATTACCAGAGTCATGTAAACATAGACTTTTACTGTTACCCGATTATGCAAGTTTACATTAAGTCGTTGCTCGGATTTTCTTCAGATTTTATTTTATTTATTTATTATTATGTGTATGTAAACACTATCAGTGCCACAAACACACAACACCTATTCTACTATGAGCTGAACAATCCGGCAAAATGCATTTTGTCTAGTTCAATACTTTCTCATCTATTAAAATTGGGGTTACATTTTTTATATGGGCACCTTTTCAAAGCGACACAACGCTTTCGTCACCCCAGTACAAAAACCCTACACCATTATGGGAATGAACTATCCTACAATGTTTTGTGGCTTATAGCTCGAAGAATTCATCAGGACATTCAGGGGCACATTATGATTTCGAGGTGGCTCGGAACGGACCCCAAAGGCAGATCAGTGAAACGAAAACAAACATCCTATTCCGTTATCAGCTGAATCATACTTGGAAAGGTCATGTTTTATCCCCATCGTTTACCATTGAGGGAAGGAGGCCCCTGTGAGGTCCATCAAGGTCTGATCGGTATTCAAAGCACAAATATCCAATTTCATTATGAGCTCAATCATCCTACAAAATTGAATGCGTCTAGGTCAGAATTGTATTTCCTCCATTTGTTAACACTGGTGCCAAATTTAGCCTTTGAGAGGCCTTAGAATGGAAAATGGAATTAGAAAAGCATCCTTACTTGTTTGGCCTTCTCTAGAAGTTTCACCGTCATGTTTCCTGTTCCAGGCCCCACTTCCAACACCACATCTGTTGGTCTTAAGGCTGCCTGGGGATACACAGTTCATTAAAATTCAATGTTAGTGTCTTGTTTTGTAAGCAAAACAACTACCTGTCATGATAAACAAGTCTGAATTCATCTAGCATTAAAACTAGCGTGAATTGCCAACCTCGCTACCCAACATCCAGCCGCCATATTTGACCATACCGTGGAAAAACTAAATTATATGTTTAATATATAATATTTCATGAGCAAACACAAAGTAAAAGGAAACAAGGATGCAGAACCTGTTAAGGCCTTTTCATACAGAGTTCAATTTTTACAAATAAAAAAAAAATGCATGCCAAGTCTCGACAAGAACACACATTTATTAATGCCGTCCCTCACCACAAGTCCAAAACTGATGGACCGAGACGCTGCGAAATTATTTCAATCCAAGCCTCTTCTAATTCCTGTACTGTTCAGATGCATTAAAATCAGGCTGACCAATCAGAGCTCGGTTGTCAGGTAGAACAGCTCATTATGCAAGCAGCACAGCAGGAGTGCTTATAGGCCAAGCAACATGCTGAATATAAAAACATGGACAGTAAAGAAAATATCTGTAAGATCTCAATTTCTTGTTTATCTGTGTGTTCTATCCTGTCCAGGACCACAAAAAATGCAAACCAGAGCATCCTGCGCTCATCTCTGATCGTGACACGATGAAATCTCAGTGACACAAAAGAAGGGAAAATAAAGACAGCGAAAGTGGTGTTTAGAGACATTATTTAAACGTTACGCACTTTGTATTAAGATCATAGCGATGTTTGCTTTGTCCGTAAATATCCAAACTTGTAAATATCCGTTTGTTTTGTCTGTAAATATCGAACTCGGTGTCAAAAGGCCTTTACTTTTTAAACATCCACTTACTGCTGCTTTGTTCTCAACACCTGATGAAACCCATCGTTTTATCATTACAGTAAAATCCAAATAAGATGTACCAGTGTCACCTTCCCTAATGGTGATGATTTGTTGGTTTGTTTGGGGGTTCCACAAACCAGCCTGCCCACCCTCAGGCACAGACATTTATATCATCACCCAGTCAGAAAGTATTGCTTAGTTTAAATTTTATTAATAATTTGTTATTTATTTTAAACTAATTTTCCTATAATTTAATATGCATTTAGTATTTGTTTAATTAACATCTAGGCCGCCCATGGAGGACGGGTCCCCTGTTGAGTCTTG